>PVKH010042055.1:0-10872 GCA_004027955.1 Chaetophractus vellerosus
ACACTGGCCATGGCAGCTGCAGCTACAGCTTTTACTCACAGAGTTTTCCTGTCGAGATAATTTTTCTTTTTCTTTGTCCCTCTCTCTTCTGGGTAGTATCCAGCCTTCCCCTGGTATCTAAAGCCCTAGCACATTTTTTCCCAGACCATTTCTGCCTGTTCTCCAGCTATTCTTTTGGATGAGAAGTGAGCCCTGTATCTCTCTAATCCTCCATCTTCCTGGAAGTCTTACTAATTAACTTTTACAGTAACTCTCATTTTAAAAATTTCAATCATTTTCATGTACATTTAATCACTTATACTGAAAGACTTATTATTCATCTCCATTTGCTTTCCTTTTCCTCTTCCTGTATCTTGAGATTTATTTTGATTCAGTGAGCATTTCATGAGAGTACTCACGTTAATGTTTTCCTCAAGGTAGGGTGTGTTGGTAGAACACTCAGAAAACAGGTGTTTCAAAATGTCTATGTATTCATTTTTTATTGCTGTGTAATGAATTAATGTAAACAGCATTAATTCATTAATGCTAATTCAGTTATCCCACAGTTCTGTAGGTGAAAAATCCACACAGGCTCAAGTAGGATCTCTGCTTAAGGTCTCATGAGGTTGAAATCAAGGTGTTAGCCAAGATGGGTTCCTATCTGTAGGCTCTGGGGAAGAATACATTTCCTGCTCATTCAGGTTGTTGGCCAAGTTCAGTTTCTTGTGGTTGTAGAACTGAGGTCTCCATGTTCTTACTATCAGCCCAGGATCACTCTCATCTCTTAAAGCTGGCCTGCATTCTTTAGCCCATGTTCCCCTCCATCTTCAAAGCCAGCAATAGAACATTTACACCCCCTCATGCTTTGAATCTCTGATTTATTCTCCAGAAAACTGTCTGCTTCTAAGAGAGTCACCTGATTGGGTCAAGACCACCAGACTAATCTCCATATCTTAAAGTTAACTCATTTAGGGCTTATATTACATCTGCAAAATCCCTTGACAGCAGTACTTAGATTAGTGTTTGATTAGAAAATCAGTAGACAAGAATATGAAGGACCCATCTTTAGATTGAAAGAGAAAAACTGCTAGCCAATTGTAATGGTTTGACAGTTTTATATAATTATGAGTTCCAAAAATATAAACTGAATCATGCTTGTAAACTGATCTATTAATCTGGGCATGATTGGGTTATGATTAGGACGTTAACTGTGCCATGTCAGTAGGGCATTGAGCCCGCCCCTCAGTGGGTGTGGTCTCAAGTATAAAAGGCAAGGCAAAAGACAGAAGGAGAAGATTTGAGAAGCAGATTTTTGAGAGGCAGTTCTGATGTTGGAGAGGATGCTCCAGGAGAAGAGAAATGAACCGTTTGCCTGATAGTCTACAGCTGACTTTGTGGAGGAAGCGCTAAGCCTGGAGAGAAATGCAGCCCTGGGAAGAGAGGAACCCAAAAAGCCTGAACCCTGGAAAAGTCGGCAGCTGTCTTGCTCCAACACGTGGACTTTGGTGAGGGAAGAAGCTTATGCTTTGTGGCCTGGTAACTGTAAGCTTCTACCCCAAATAAATACCCTTTATAAAGACCAACCAATTATTGGTATATTTTGCAAAGGCACCCCTTTGGCTGACTACTACACCAATAATTCTCTATCCAGCAAAACTCTCCTTCAGAAATAAGGGGCATTTTAAAATATTCACAGACAAACAGAAACTAAAGAGTTTGTCAACAAAAGTCTTCTCCACAAGAATTACTAAAGGGAGATCTGCAGGTTGAAAGGAAGACAGGAGAGGGTGGCTTGGAGTACTGTGAGGAACTGAAGATCTACAGTAAAGGTAACTAAAAGAATAAATGAAAAACTAATAGTACTTGATCTCAAGATACAACACTACTGTTTGATTCCTGTAAGAGTCAGAATACAGGTGAGCAAGAAAAAGGCATATTTCCTGATAGAGGACACGCAAAATATAAAAAGGTAATGTGGGAAAAAAACAACATAAAGAGTGGAATCAGAGGGACATCAGAGTAGAGAACATTTATCCAACTGAAGCTAAGTTGGTATCTTTTCAATTATAGATGTAATTTGTGTGATACAAACACCAGGGTAACCACAAAGAAAGTGTTTTTAAAATACACAGAAACAGAAATGAGAAATATGTCAGTCAGATACATCACAAAAATCAACTATAGAGAAAAGTACATTGAAATAAAGGAAAAGAGACACAAAATAAGCTAGGACATATAAAAACCAAAGGACAAAATGGCTGAATTAAGTACTGTCTTTAGAGTAATAACACTGAATGTTAATGGATTAAACTTCCCAAGCAAAAAACACAGATTGGCAGAATGGATAAAAAAGCATGTCCAACTGTATGTGGTTTACAAGAGACACACCTTAACCCCAAAGACACAAATAGGTTGAAATTGAAAGGATGGAAAAAGATATTTTATGCAAGAGTAACAAAAAGGAGCTGGGGTAGCTGTACTAATATTGAACAAAATAGAATTTAAGTCAAATGCTATTATAAGAGACAAAGAAAGATATTATATATTAATAAAAGGGGTAATCCATCAATAAAAAATAATCATACAGGCAAAATAATGAAAGAGGACCCCTATCTTGTACCATACACAAACATTAACTCAAAATTGAACTCAAAATTATAAGAACCAGAATTCCTAGAAAAAATGTCAGGATGCATCTTCAGAATCTTGTGTTAGGCAACAGTTCCTTAGATTTTACACTCAAAGCACAAGCAATGAAAGAAAAAAAATATAAATGGTATCTCATCAAAATTATAAAGATTTCTCCATCAAAGGACTTTATCATGAAATTGGAAAGACAACCTACTCAATGGAAGAAAATATTTGGAAACCACATATCCAATAAGGGTTTAATATCCAGAATATATGAAGAAACTCTACAACTCAATAATAAAAAGACAAAAACCCAATTAAAAAATGGGCAAAATATTTAAAAAGACATTTCTCCAAAGAGGATATTCAAATGGTTAAAAAATGCATTAGCTATTAGGAAAATGCAGATCAAAACCACAATGAGATAGCATTTCACACTCACTAAAATAGTTACCATAAATTAAAAAATAACCTTGGAAAATTACAAGTGTTAGAATAAATATGGAGAAATAGCAACACTCACCCACTGCTAGTGGGAATGAAAATGGTGCAGCTGCTATGGAAGACAGTTTGGCAATTCCTCAGAAAGCTAGGTATAGAATTACCATATGACCTCACAATTCCACCACTGGGAATATACATCGAAGAGTTGAAAGCAGAGACTCAAACAGATATTTGCACACTGATGTTCATAGGGGTATTTTTCACAATTGCCAAAAGAAGGAAACAACTCAAGTGTCCATTAACTGATGAATGGGTAAACAAAATGTGGTATACACATATGATAGTATATTATTTATCCATAAAAAAGAATGAAGTCCTTATGCATGCAACAATATGGATGAACCTGGAAGACATTATGCTGAGTGAAAAGCCAGACACAAATACTGTATGATCTCCCTGATATGATATTAACTAATTAGAAGAAGCAGACTCATAGAGTTAGAAGCTATAATATAGATTACTAGAGGCTGCAATGGGAGTAAAGAATGGGGAGTTTATGCTTAATTTGTATAGAATTTCTATTTAGGTTCAATGTAAAGTTTTGGAAATGGATGGTTGTAATGGTAGCACAATATTGGAATGTAATTAAGAACTGTGAATTATATATGTGAATGTGGTTAAAGGGGAGAAATTTTAGGTCATAAATATGTTACCAGAATAAAAAATGAAAAGTTCAAACATAGAACTGTACAACACAGTGAACCCTTTTGTAAATGATGGACTATAGTTAATAGTACAATTATAAAAATGTTTTTCATGAATTATAACAAATGTATCACACTAATGCAAGGTGTTAATAATAGAAGGGGTAAAAGGTAATGCTGTACTTTTTACATGATTCTTCTTTAAACCTACAATTTCACTAATTAATTTTTTTTACAAATCCATAAAAGGGATGGGAAGAGGGAGGGAAGGAGGAAGGGAGATAAGGAATTGTTTTGTATACAGAGCTATATATTTACAGCAATTTTCTTCTGGTGTTAGAATTACAGATCACAACTATTTTCCTGAGAGCATTTGTTTTTGTGGGAGCACTAATTCTATACTTTGACAACTTGATTAAGCTGATCATTTTGATTGCAAAACCAAAAGATCAAAGTATTTGGAAATATCAAAAATCAAAGTATTGGGAGATATATAGATAGCTGCTTTTTGTTACTGTTGTTGCTGCTAATATATTTTGAATTTTGTGAATACAGCCTTTCTTGATTTACAGTCCTTTTTACTTGGATTCAAAATGCTGAATTCATTGGGAAATGTGCTAGTTTACAATACATTACAGCAACAACAAAAAAAGAGAGAGAGTGAGAGAGAGAAAGAAAGACTATAGCCTGATATATCAATATTTTGTCTTGAGCATTCACCAAATAGGGCACACAGCCATCCTCAGATTCACTCAACCACTTATCCACCCAGCTGAACATCCATCCATCCATCCATCCATCCATCCATCCATCCATCCATCCATCATTCATCTATTAAAGAAAAACTTCGAATGTAAAGCACTGTGATTTGTGTGATGGGTAAAGTATCAATATGGTGCCCTTCCTCTCAAGAATTTTACAATTCAGTTGAGAAATTAAGCAGTATAAAATTGAAAGCTGGAAATAAAACAAATAAATAATAAATTAGACCTTAGTCATAATAGATTAATAGTCAAAATAAAACCTTGGCCAGGAAAAATCAGTTTGCGGAGATGTTGTAACCTCTGACTACAGGAGATTTACTTATTATTGTAATTTATATTAACTGATGGATTTATAACATGGCTGTAACCAGATGCCTTCCTTGCCCTTCACTTAAAGCCAATGTGTTTACCTTATTTCTATTCCTTTACTTGTTGTGTTAACTGAGTGATTGATAATACTGCTATAAGGAATTGCTTGTTCCTTATTTACAGCCCTCACTTACAGTCCCTTTAACTATTTCCCATACTTGTTATTTTATGTTAACTGAGCAATTTACAACTCTGTTGTACCTGTAACCAAATGTTTACCCCAGTTGGCTTTTGTCAGTTTTCAAGGGCTTCCGGGTCCAAGGTTGCTCACTCCCTATTAAAAGCAATAGAAACAACCAGTCATTGTTTGCCAACTTAAATAACATCGCTATCTCCACCTCCCTTTGTTTCAATCCCACAAAAAACCTAAGCTCCTTAGACTTTGGTAGACAGATTTGAGCCAGGGGCTCCTATCTCCATGCTGACCTCGCATTAATGTTCTTTCTTTCCTCAAATCCTGATGTCATGGCATTGACTTTGGTCTGGGTGTTGGGCAGTGAGCCCTTGTTCAATAACAGAAATACGACTAATATATTTCTATGACTAAATATAATTGTCAAAATAACTAAAACACGAGTTATTAATTTAGAAGAAGGAAATGTATCAGTATGGGATCTGTTTAAGCAGTCCTTACGGAGAAGGACGTAAACTATATTGCTAAATACTTACAAACAGTTTTTTTTAAAAATAGGGAAGAAGCAAAATAATTTGAGAAAATAGGAAACCAAACATCACTTGTGGGCCTGTCTTGTAGGTTATCGGGGCATGACATCTTCCAAAAGAATGAGAATCTTTATGTGTTAACCCAAATTCACAGCAACGGCACCTTGCTGCAAAGAACATTAAGGCGATTGTTTGTAGTTCTATTCTTTGAGGTACTACAGGACTCATCTCTTCCAGGAGGTGTTCATTCTGTATTCATGAGCCAAGTTGGCTATCTTTCATTCTTCACTGTATTCAGGGAAGAATAAAAATACATAAAACGATTTCCCTGGCTGAATGAGTAAAATAATTTAAAAGCCAGTATGTTAGCCTGGCAGCTTGTCTAACAACCATGAGACTCTCTTCAGAACAATAATTAAATAAGCTTTCTTTATTATATAAATTATGCATTCATTTTCAACACCAGGTGAATGTTTATGTTTATACCAATTGAGTACTGAAGACAATTTTGCCATTTCTAAAATCACCTTCCATTAACTTGTCACACCTTCATCATGAAAAGAAGTCACTGCACAGCTGCTTTCCTGTGGAGTGACTACCTTTAACTTCTATTAACTTGTACAATAAGATCATACTGATTAAATGACATTGTAAAGGCATGCATCTACTCAACAGGAACAAAAGGCATCCTCAAGGGCAGGAAAATATTTTGTGGATAGCCCCTTCCATACATCTTGAAAACATTAGATTCATTGTCTCTACATCCCTAAGGTGCCATTTGTGCAGACAAGATGAAGAGGTGGAGGTGTCCTAAATACTAAGTACAAACAGTAAGTTAAGACTCCAAAAATTCTTTGACCACATGGAGTCACATTTCTCATATACTCACTCCCCACTTTACTCCTTAGATTCTTAGCCACTGTTACAATCTTGCCTTGGTGCATATCCTTAATTCCCTTGTTTCTATCTCATTGTAATACTCTAACTAAACTACATCGGATGAAATCCAATTCTCCATCAACTCTGCAACACATCAGAGTCCCTGAATATAGAGAAGATAAAAAGCACAAGAATGTGGTTTCTGGGCTTTACTTTAAATTCAGGACTGCAATGCTCAAGTAATCACTCTCAGTTGCCCCATTATTCTATAACATTTCCCTGGTGGTCCATTAATAGTGATCCACTATTAAGGAGGTCCAACCTCCTTAAAAGTAATTTTATATCTTCCCCTACCTCTTCAAACGTCTAACACCTCCTACTACCACCTCCTTTCTCTAGTTGATATCCTTGTCCTCTTTCAAAAAAATTAAATTATTTATTTTAACTTGTTTTTATTAAGTAAAACACACACATATACCACAGTGTTTAAAGCCACTAATCCTAATTATATAGCTGAATACATTTTTACATATATATATACCCATGTTACCACGACCTACACCAAGATAGAGAACATTTTCAGCACCCCAGAAGATTTCCTCATTCTCCTTTTCAGTCAACACCCTCCTGATTTCTATGACCACTAACTAGTTTTTGCCTACCTTAGAACTTCATATATGTTTTTTTCTTTTGTGTCTGGATTTCTTCTCTCCAGATTTTATGAGATTTTTAGATGTTGTTTTACGTGAGTCAGTAATTTGTCCTTTTTTATTGTGGTGTATTATTCTATTGTACGTACGTACCACAATTTATTAGTTTTGCTCTTGATGGACATTTAATATATTTCTAATTTAAAGCTATAATGAATAAAAATACTGTGGATATTCTTGCAAGTGTCCTTTGATAGACCTACAGTCGTTTTTCTTGGATACAGACCTAGGAGTGGGATTTTTAAATTGCCACACAGTTTCCAAAGTGATTCTACCAATATACACTCCCACCAGCCTTATGAGTTCTAGTTATTCCACATTCTTATTAACAGTTGGTATTGGCAGTCATTTACATTTTAGCCATTATTACTTGAATATAGTTATATTTCACTATGATTTTAATTTGCATTTCTCTGCTGATTAATGATATTTAGCACTTTTACATATGTTTTTTAGCCATTTGGATAAAATCTTTTGTGAAGTATGTGATGGTTAGGCTAATGTGTCAACTTGGCCAGGTAATTGTGACCAGGTATTTGGTCCAGCAAGCACTGGGCTAATTGTAATACAAGAGCATTTATGGACTTCAATCACCATTGAGTTTACTGCATGGATGGCTCATTACATCTGCATCAATCAGGGAAAGTGGATCAAGAATGGATGATGCTTTTATCCATTCAGTTGACTGCCATAAAAGGGAACTGATTTCAACATTCAGAGAGAATTTCCGAGCTCGTCGCTTGACAGTCCACTTCTCCCAGAAACTCATCAAAGAACCTTCATCGGTCTTTCATTGGAGCCCCTGACTTGCAGCCTGCCTGCAGAACCTGGACTTGTGCATCCCCATGGTCACGTGACTCTTATAAAATCTTATATTTTCAACAGATCTCTCCTGTTGATTCTGTTTCCTGAGAGAACCCTGACTAAAATAGCTGGTACCGGGAGTGGTTCTTGAGGAACAGAGTCTTAAACATGCGATGTCTGAGGTGGTTCTCTACTCTAATTGGATTCAAGGGTACTAATGACTCCCTTTCCAATAATGAAGAGGTTGCTAAGAGTCCATGGCGTGAGTTGGCAATAGAGATACGCAGTATAGCCTCACTGGATTCCCCTACTTCCACGCTTATAAGAAGCAAGGATCTGGGTGACAGTGTTTTCAATACATTAACAGAATTTTGTGGCATAAAAAAGTATAATGATGTTGGCTGGCTCCTCCTAGATATTCTGGACACAGTTAAAAAAGAAAGGGATGAGCTAAAGTCTTCAAATTTGGAACTTAAATGCCGTATGAATGATATGAAAGTTTCTACGTGTGCCTTGAAAGAAAATCTTTGCTCCTGTAGGCAAAGACTTGAGCTATCTGAGAATCAAACCCAGACGCTCATTGTACGAGTAGCAGAACTACAGAGGAAACTATAATCTCAACCTCGCAGGGTTTCTGCAATTAAAGTGAGGGCGTTGATTGGAAAGGATTGGAACCCCAAGGATTGGGATGGAGACATATGGGATGATGATGATAATATTGGTGGGGACATTGGAACTCTAAATTCTGCTGAGACTTTACCAGATAAACCTGTGATAGCCTGCTCTGTGGAGACCACACCTTGTCAACCTTGTATCATTGAACCTCCAGCCTGCCCCAGGGAGTCCTGACCTCCTTCCAGCTCTGAGGTGTGTACCAGCCAAACTGAAGCCTGCACTGTGCAGCCTCTGGCATGCCTCAGGGTGTCCAGACCTCCTTCCAGCTCTGAGGTGGATGCCAGCCAAACTGAAGCCTCCACTGTGCAGAATCTGGCATGCCACAGGGAGTCTGGACCTCCTCCCAGCCATGAGGCAGGTACCAGCCAAACTCCAGTATGCACTGCCCAGCCTCCACCCTGCCCTGAGGAATCTGCCTTTCAACCCCTGCCTGAAGAGATTAACCCTGTCTCACCAGAAGAAAATGCAAATGAATGCCCTGAGGTCAGTAGCCTGCAAGACATCTCTAATCCTTCTCCTTCCCCACCCCCTCCACCCCTCTTGTCTTCCAGACCTATTACTAGACTAAAATCACAACAAGCCCCCAAAGGTGAAATACAAAGTGTGATCCACTAGGAAGTACCCTATACTCTGAAAGAACTGCATGAGTTTTCTAACTTCTACAGACAGAAATCAGGGGAATATGTGTGGGAATGGATACTAAGGGTATGGGATAATGGTGGAAGGAAAATAAAGTTGGATCAGGCTGAATTTATTGATATGGGCCCACTAAGCAGAAATTCTGGATTCAACGCTGTAGCTTGAAGGGTTAGAAAGGGCTCTAACAGTTTGTTTGGGTGGCTGACTGAAACATGGACCAAACGATGGCCTAGCATGAGTGATGTTGAGATGCCGGATTCACCATGGTATACTGTAGACGAGGGAATTCAAAGACTTAGAGAGATTGGAATGCTAGAATGGATTTGCCATTTGAGACCTGCCCACCCAACCCAGGAATGTCCAGAGGACACACCTTTAACCAGGACTGTGAGGAATAAATTTGTAAGGCTAACCCCATCTTCTCTGAAGAGCTCTGTGGTTGCTCTTCTCTGCAATCCAGATATTACTGTAGGGAGGTCTGTAATGGAATTGGAATCCTTAAACATTATGGGGATGATCAGATCTTCGTCAACAGTGAATCGCCAAAGGCAAGGTGGGCATGGCACTGCAATGAAAGACAGATTCAAAACAGCACACAGAATAGTCTGAGTTGCATGGAGTTATGGCGCTGGCTAATAGATCATGGGGTACCTAGAAGTGAAATAGATGGGCAGCCTACTAAATTTCTTCTGGATCTGTATAAGCAGAAGAGTTCTATGCCGAGTGAACAAAACCCTAACTCAAATTACAGATGTAGAGAATCACGGCCCCTTAATCAATTCCCAGACTTGAGACAGTTTACAGACCCAGAGCCCCCTGAATGAGGAGAAGGCCGGATCCCCTTGGGGAAGGATCCTGTTAAACTGCCAAAAATTTATACTGTTAATCTTCCTCCCACCTTTCCCCAGGGAGACCTATGGCCTTTTGCCAGAGTAACTGTGCATTAGGGAAAAGGAAATGATCAGACATTTCAGGGATTATTAGACACTGGCTCAGAAGTCACATTAATTCCAGGAGACCCAAAATATCACAGTGGTCCACCAGTCAGGGTCGGGGCTTATAGACGTCAGGTGAATGATGGAGTTTTAGCTCAGGTCTGTCTCACAGTGGGTCCAGTGGGTCCCCGGACTCATTCTGTGGTAAATTCCCCAGTTCCAGAATGCATAATTGGAATAGACATACTCAGCAATGGGCAGAATCCCCACATTGGATCCCTGACTTGTAGAGTGAGGGCTATTATGGTTGGAAAGGCCAAGTGGAAGCCCCTAGAACTGCCCCTGCCTAGCAAAATAGTAAATCAAAGGTAATACCTGATTCCTGGAGGGATTGCAGAGATTAGTGCCACCATCAAGGATTTGAAGGATGTAGGGGTGGTGATTCCTACCACATCCCCATTCAACTCTCCTATTTGGCTGGTGCAGAAAACAGATGGATCTTGGAGGATGACAGTAGATTATCATAAACTTAACCATATGGTGGCTCCAATTGCAGCTGCTGTCCCAGATGTGGTATCATTGCTTGAGCAAATCAACACTTCCCCTGGTACCTGGTATGCTGCTGTTGATCTGGCAAATGCTTTTTTCTCAATTGCCATTAGTAAGGACCACCAGA
>PVKH010042056.1:0-10871 GCA_004027955.1 Chaetophractus vellerosus
AACTGCAACCTTTTCTCAGTTTTCGTTTACTTCACTTTCTGTTTTCCCAATCTCATCTGTGGTATACAGCTTAGAGTTTTAATAAAACTTCTGAGGTTTACCACACTTTCCCATCATTTTTAGTGAGAGAACAGAGACTTTTTCTTTTTTCTTTGTTTCTCCTGGGTGTCTCTTTCTCTTTTTCCTCTACCTGGCTCTCGAATATTGCTCCCTGTGCCAGAACTGCTGAACTGAAATATTTCCAAGAGGACTCGTTAAACATAAGTCATTCCTGGTTAATTGTTGGTTTATAATCTGATTGAATGTTTTGCCCTTTTGAATTTAAGGTAAATTAGGATCCCAAAGGAATCACAGGGATAGGGGCTAGTGTTAAATGACTGTTACAAGGGCTCAAAGAGGAAAAATACTTCCAGAGCTAGGCTAAAGTGCAGAATTTATGAAGAAATACTGAGATTCAAGTATTTTATTTTTCATTTCAAAATCAAAACAAAATGGGCAAATCAAAAAATGGGATCAAGAGATTTGAATTTAGTGTACATAAATAAAAGAGCTTGTAGAACTCCTCTTACCTTTAAAGCAATCAGCTAAAGCACAACCTAAGTGGAAATGAATATGTTTGAAAAAAATCTATATGCTTATTGCAGAATGGTATGTTTGAGAGACTTCCTAAGTGCTTACATTAATACATCCTGAAGTACTTTCTAATCAAACATATTACTGCATTGCTTTCCATACTGCTGTAAGTTGGAAAGTTTCCTCATATGTTAGTGGCTTTTAAAATCACACATTAGGTCCCTATTGCAGATCCATTTCATCACCTTCCATTATTCTAAAATGTTGTTTTAGTTTTCTCTAAGCTTTGTGGCTGACCATTGTTATGCCTTGGCATACCATGCTGTCAGTTTGGAGATGGTGCATCTGTTGTCCAAGCTTTGCAAATCAGGAAGTGTTATTTTCACAATTAGACCAGTGGCTATTGGCATATATGTTGGAGGGGAAAATACATGCAGTGATGATAAATGGAAACATTTTCTCTGTGGAAGCTCAAATCATTTTGGTGAAGCCAAGCCCAAGGCCCATCTGACATATGTCTACAATGACTTGCGGCTGAAATTTTACACCTGCTTATATTATACATGAATTGGGCCTGGTATCATGTGAATTGTTGGTGGTGAAACTTAAAACCATGTGAAAATTATCTGGCTTCAGGTTTGGTTTCTAAGGCGAGACTCAGACAATAGTTATAGAATGTTAGGTGAACCTGGATAAGTTTGTATAATTCTAGCTTAAACCCAAGAGAGTCTTTGTGATTCTCCCTAGATTATGACTGAAAACTATGAAGCAAAAAGGAGGAATTGTTGTAAGTATCTAGGGGAAGATTTAAAAGGTCAGGAATCAATTTAAATGAAAGAAGCTGGTAAACACAAGCATGCCATAGAGAACACTGAGAATGCTGACCTTGCTTCTCCCCAGGTCTCCACATCCTCTTATACTTTGAAACATTCAATTAATCCTTCCAGTTTCAATTCAGACGCCATCTTCTATGTGAAGCCTTCCTTTCCCCCACTCATCAGCATTAGGTAATTCCCTCCTTTATGTTCTCCAAATACTTTCATCCCATACATTCTAAAAGTAAGTGCATTTTCTGGCAATTTTGTTTATTTCTTGCTCCCCTCACTAGACTCTAAACTCCAGAAAGGGACAAACTTTTCTTTGTTATTCATCTTTGTATCTCCAGCACCTAGCATGTGTCTGGCACATAACAGGTAGCCAATGTTTGTTGTATGACTAATTGCTTGACTATGAGTCATCATTTTTAAGTGTTTAAGAAGTAAATGGAAGCAGAGTATTAAGTCATATAAAGAAATTAATAAGAAGTCAGCCTAATTTTGTAAATAAGTTCTTGTACCTCCCATTGAGACTCCAGAGCTATGTAAATGTGGAGAAAACCTGGGGAGACCAAAGCACAAGCATAAGAAAATAGTGCATAAGACCAAGGCTTTGGAAAACATGTACTGAGTCTATGAAGGCCAAAGGAAGTCAGAAAGGGAACTGAGCTGTGAAATGATGAGTTTTGATAGAGGGACATGACCAACTATTGGTTTATCTCCACTGGGATAAAGGAAGAAGAAATGAGACAAGAAGGATTTAGCTAGATATATAAAAAAAACAAACTGATCACATCTCTTTACTAATGGGCATCATAATATTTTCCCACCTCAAACATCATCTAGTAAAAGTCCCCCTTGCCACTGAATGAATGTCTCCAGAATCCAGGACAGATTATACCTTTTCATTTGTTACATACAGGATTATTTTCCAAATTTGTCTGAATAATAATCCTTCAGGACTAGTAAACAATAGAGATTTCTGCTTCATTGTTAACATCAGGCAAATTTGGATTATCTTTAGGATGAAGTTGAGGCACCTTAGTAAAGCACTCTGGTCCGTTACCTGACTCTAGCCTCATTTAATATGTCACCTTATTATGTTCCAGTAAAAGTATCATGCTCCTTCAGATTTCTATTTCTTTCCAAATGTTCTCTTCTCTACTTAAATTCTATTCACACACCCTTCAAAACCAACATTAAATGACACTTCCTTTGGAAAGACTGTTTGCACGCTTCCAGAAAAAGTACTAGGCTTTTATCTTATTATGCTCTTTTTATTTGTTCTTTATTTGTTAATGACTCTTTCCTCTATATTTGGAGCTTATTAAGATTCATCAACATGGCTAATTTATATGTGTATATTATGTGTCTAAGCCCTAGCGGGGTGCATGGTGTATGATAGGTACTCAAGGTATTCACTCATTCAGTCATTCATTCATTCAACATATATTTCTTGGGTTCCCATTGAGTGCCAGACATCTCTTACTCATACATCATTCACCATTTGTTAAAAGTTATCTCACATAAACCCCCCTCCATGACAATTTCCTGAATGGCTTACACTCCCAATGATATGTCTTCTTTATTGCCCCCCATAATTAAAACATATTTGCCTCTCAATTTTTTTCATGTAGGTGTGCCATGATTACTCGACTAGAGTTCAAGTTCTTTGCAAACAGGGAAAGTGTTTTAGATTTCATTGCATAAAACACTCTAGAATGAAGTTGCAGGTTTGGATTTGGCTTGCCAAATACAATCGATATCTGTAATGATCTATTTCTTAAGAAAAGCTCTGTAGTAACTATGTCACAATGTTAACATTTAAAAAATCTGGGTGATGGGTGTGCAAATGTCAGTTATATAAATTTTTGGACTCTTATAATGCTTGAAATTGCTTATATTATAAAAATATTGCAATGTTTCAGGCCCAACTTCTCAGTGTGTCGTCCATGTAACCTTGAATTAAATATATTGCAACACTTCAGGCCCAACTTCTCAACATGTGATCCATGTAACCTTGAGTTTCAGGAATTTCATAAACTTGCTGAAATTGTATATAATTTTTTAAGTATGTAAAATTTGCTGAAGAAAGGGCTCCTGACTTGAACTATGTTTTCAAAGAGATCTACAACCTCTAATCATTTAAAAACAATTCTTCTGGCATTATAATGGTGAAGATAATTCATTTGTGCAGAATTTTAGGATTTATAAAGAACTTTCTGATGCATTAGGCTATTCATTCCTCACAGCAGCCCAGAGAAACAGCCATGGCAGGATTTCTTATCTCTATTAATCAAAGAAGGATATTATCACTTGGAGAGGTTAAGAGTCTGGACTGGAGCTTAAATCTCATGACTCCAGAGCTGGAGCTCTTTCCACTATATGTACCAAGTGGCTTCTTTCCATAAATACTGGTTTGCTTAATCTTTGGACATATGGAGTAGGTTAAGCTCCTGCCAACAGCAGAAAGGCAGGTAAAACTTATATTACCCTTTCTACTTAATGAATGAGGTGAGTTACTTTCCTCTCAGTTATTTGTCTTTAGTATATAAAAGGAATTTCCTCCTCACCCCTTCATCCTAAATACAGATTAGTTAGGAAAGTTCCTAGACTCTGAGCATCACCATATTCTTCATCATTGAGAAATGTTTGCTGAATGCATTTCCCATACAAGGCACTGTACTTAGTGCTAATTACTGTAAATACAAGAGCAGGCAGCTGTACAATTAATGCCAAAGGAAACCAGCTGGTCCAGCTAGCATTAGGAAACACAGTGATAGAAGAGAGTGTATATTGAGGGACTTAAAATGAACTATACCTTTGCATGAGTACTTCTACTTCTATAAATCATTTTAAATAATTCTAAATCTAGAAAATACATTATGTTCCAAGTAGCATTATTTTAAATGATAAAGGATGGGAGATAACCCAAATCTCCAGCAATAGGTCAATCAGCAGTATTTCGATTCAATACTTAGTGGATGAACCATTGATTATTAATACATTTTTTCTACCCCAACACACTTGAGAGATGTGACATTTTTGTAGCATTGGCTTACCAATGCCGAGATTTACAACTGAAGTGGCAAGAAGAGGTAAAGCAAAACTTTTTGAGGAAGGACAGACATTAACTTTGAAAATACACCTCATGAAGTTCTGCTACTCTCCCCCTTCCTAGCATGGGGAAGATCCTTACTTCCTGGAAAACTTATGGCTAATGGCAGAAAATATTGATCTTTTGTTTCTGATTAACTAGTCTTCTCCTAGCTGCTCCTTTGAAAAGAGTTTCTCTGCTTCCTTTGGGAAACTGTTCTTCCACAAATTATTATAGCTCTCTGGGGCCTTCAATCACAGTTCCCTGCCTTAACACAGTGACTAGTCGGGGGTCAACCAGAGTCTTTCCTTGGGAGACAGAAGTTCCCTTATTCCTCTGGGGTCCTAAGTTGAAAGGACATCGAAACACTCTTCCCTTCTGGCCACATTATGTGAACATGTCCTGTTTGTAATAGGTGAGAGCGCCATTTGATCTACCTCTATTCTACTGTGTTACATGAACAAATAAATTTTTTTTTTTTGCTTAGGCTAATTTGATTTTGGATTTTATCACTTGCAACCAAAAGATTCCCGAATATAATGAGTTAGTATGGATCATAAATAGGCAAATACACTAAAAGCAAACAAACAAAAACAAATGAAAAATCCAGCAAAATGTCAAAATTTTATTCATAGGAAATGAATGCTGTATGGAAATGTACAAAATAGTGATTATTGATTTTTCTTTTAAAGATTTATTTTTTATTTATTACATATCCCCCCTATCTGCTTGTTCTTGCTGTGTTCATTTTTTTGCATTCTTCTGTGTCTGCTTGTCTCCGCCTGCTGCAGCGACCTGCCGAGTCAGCTCACTGCACCGTGGCCTGCCTGCTCATGGCGGCTTGCCCTGCCCATGGGGGCTTGCCCTGCCCGCGGCGGCTTGCCTTCTCAAGGCGCTCTGCCCACTCAAGTAGGCCCTGGGAACCGAACCCGGGGCCTCCTATGAGGTAAACCGGTGCCCTACCAATTGGGCTACAGCTGGCCCCGATTATTGATTTTTATAGACACACTTTCCTCTTCCACTTTCTAAATTTCTATATTTCCCCCCCAATTTTTTATAATAGATGCACACTTCATTTTAAATTGCAAACAGAAGCACTGACATGATTTGACTCCATGGTAATGCCAGAGAAAAGGAAAAGGAAGGAAGAGATGTAGGTAGTTAGGTACAGATTGATACTGAAAAGTATATGTTTCCTTTTCATATCCACCAATTCCTTCTTGGGGAAATATGCTAAGCTCTGCTGAAATGTTTGTTAAATGCTGTCAAGCATCTATAACTGTCATAAAGGTTAGTAGTGGGAAATGTTAAATCGACATTTGTTCCTGAGGACTGTGTAGGTGATTTATTGGGAGAGAATGTCAGGTAAATAGAGGGAAAGGTTAAAAAAGAAGGCTTTTTTTTTTTTAAAAGAAGGCTTTTATTTTAATAGATAGCCGCGAGTAAATATCTTGGTAAGTCTTAATAGACTCATGCAATGTTCTGACACCTCTGGAGTTAAGCTGCCAAAAGATGGGGCCAGGCCTGAGACCCTCTCAGCAAGCTGTCTACAATCTAATCCCAATAGCCTATTATTAGATAGTGTTTGACTGTTACTTTAGGAAGAGTGAAATGGCTATGATGATCTTTAAATCCTTTTAACTTTATAGACAACTGGCAGAGCCTTGAATATAGCAGTCTTTATAATATATTTCTTTGTCTGAGAGGAGCCCCAGGTTCTGGAGTCCTGTAGTGTGTAATAGTCATCCATTCTAAACCATGTGAAGGTAACAGAGTTTCCACAATAGATCCTAATAGGGTTAAAACTGGTATTGGGGTCTGAGTAGTCATGTTGGGAGTTTGTTAGCAAATGCAGGGCATTTAAAACTGAGTTGAGGGTTATAGTGTAATGGGATTGTTTCATTGTTAAGAGATGGATGGAGTTGGGCTCTCCAAACTAACGTAACAAAGGGAATTTTAAGAAAAAAGTGATCAGATTATGAACCACCTTTGAAAATTTGGAGGACAAAATCAAGGAGTCATCATTTAATCCAAAATTACTTTCTGAATCCTGACCTCCCAAAGTAAATGTGACTAAAACATGACATGAGTAAATCTCAATATGCAAATTTCAGTGGTTTTTCTATATACTAGTAATGAACAATTCAAAGAGGAAATCAAGAAAAAAATTCCATTTATAAAAGCAATTTAAAGAATCAGATATATAGGAATAAATTTAACTAAGAATGTAAAGGGCTTATGTATGGAAAACTATAAAATATTGCTGAAAGAAATTGAAAAAGACTGAAATAAATGGAAGGACAATCTGTGTTAATGAATTGAAAGACTAAATATTGTCAAGATGTTAATTCTAACCAAAGCAATTTACAGATTTAATGCAATTCCAATGAAAATCCCGACAGCCTTCTTTGCAGAAATGGAAAATCCAATCATCAAATTCATATGGAAAGGTAAGCTGAAACCATCTTAAAACCATCTTAAAAAAGAACAAACAGGGACAGTTCATGCTTCTAAATTTTAAAACTTATTACAAAGCTACAGTAATCAAAATGGTGTAGTACTGGCACAGGGTCAAACACATAGGACAATGGAATCCAATTAAGAGTTCAGAGGTAAACTCTCACTTATGCGCAACTGATTTAAAAAAATTATTTTTTTATTTTTCCTTTTTTAAAGATACTTAGAGTACATAAATGATACATTAAAAATGTAGGGGATTCCCAAATGCCCCACTCCCTACCCCTCCCACATTTTCCCACATTAGCAACATCTTTCATTAGTGTGGTACATTTGTTACAATATATAAATAGGTATTGAAGCATTGCCATTAAGTGTGGATTATAATTTACATTATAGTTTAAACTCTCCCCCCACACAATTTTGTAAGTTATGACAAGATATATAATGGCCTGCATCTGTCATTGCAACATTATTCAGGACAATTCCAATGTCCCAAAAATGACCCCATATTACACCTATTTTTCCCCTCTCCCTTCCCTCAGAACCTCCATTGCCCACTGCCTCCACATCAATGATACAAGTTCTTCCATTGCTAGGATAACTATAAGTCTATAGTAGAATAACAGTAAGTCAACTCTAGTCCATTGTTCATTCCCCAATCCTGAGGATTCAGGGATGGTGATGCCCACTCCACCTCTAACTGAGAAGGGACTTAGATCCCATGGGGCAGACGGATGGGACTATCTTGCTTGCAGTTGTAGACACTCTCTGTTCCTTGAGATGGTCATTGTCCATCATCACTTCCTTGTTAGTTGTCCTGGGTGAGTCTGATAAACTGTAGAGTAGGTGTTACAACTCTGTTGAAATTCTGGTCCCGCCTGGCACATGGAAAAAACAAAAGTCTCTTGACATAAACCTGTCAACTCTAGTACTGACTGTAGGTTCAGATAGAAGGGGCAGAAGAATCATGTTTAGGGAAACCACAACTGAGTCCAACTCTGTCACATTGGGGAGCATTAATTCCAAAGTAGAGTCCACTGACAGGGCATCAAACTCCTGAGCTGTCAGCCCTGCCTGTAGTGTCTGGATGTATTCAGAGCCTTCAGGAGCCCTGCTATTTGAGGCAATATTTACTGTGACAGTCAATGAGATCTAATGAGATATGCATAAGCGTAACCTTTGGAATGAACTCTCAACTCACTTTGAAGTCTCTTAGCCACATAAATTCATTTGTCCTTACCCTTTCTCCCTTTTTGTCAAGGACTTTTTCCAGGTGCATTGCTAGTTGGTGCTTGGTAGTAATCCCTCCGTGTCAGGGAAGCTCATCCCCGGGAGTCATGTCTCACACTGGGGGAGGGGGAGAGGGAGGTAATGCATTTATATGCTGAGTTTGCCTTAGAGAGAGGCCACATTTGAGTAACAAGGAGGCTCTCAGGTGATAACTCTTAGGCAACCTATAATACTAGGCTAAGTTTCAATTTCAAAAGAGAAGGTTCATAAGTAGAGTCATCAATATCAAGGGTACATCAATGGTCCATCCTCTTTCACTAGTCACTGTCCCTATACTTGGGGGTTTCTTGCTGTACCATTAGAGAATGTGGCAGAGCTACCCAGGATGGGAATTGGATAGTCTTTCGGTTATTGTGTAGATCTCCACCCACCATTACCATGCCCCACGAACACTTGAACACTTTCATATGCCTTACAGGTATGCCGCAGGTGAACCTCCTTCCATGCATCCCCCATCACTGACACCCCACACCAATGATCCTCCCCTGCCACAGTTGTAACCCTTCTGTGATCCAAAACTTCTTCACAAATGATGCTAACAAAATAACTGAATAAAATTAATAAGAAAATGAAATAATAATGGTAGTTTAAACAATGACAAATAAAATTTTAAAAATTAGAGGAATTTGAAATAATAAAAATCATTAAAAAAATAATTAATTTTGACATTGCCTTTCATTACTGTAAGATCTGTTGTATGTACCATGATATTTTCCTCCAGAATATAGGGGATTCCCATATACCCAACATCCTTCCCCCTTTCCCCTTTGCCCTATTAATAAAAATTTACATGTGGGTGGTACATTTATACAATTGATGTACATATATTTAAGCATTGCTACTAACCATGTTCAATGATTTGCATTATGATTTACATTTTGGACAATACACTTTTATAAATTTTGATGAAATTTAACATGGCCTGTAGCCATCATTGCAAGATCATGTAGAACAATTCAAACACCCCCAAAATGCCCCATGTTCCATCCATTCTGTTCTTCCCTCTCCCTCCCCTCAGGACCCACAGCAAACACCAAGATTCAATCCTTGAAGAGCAAGATTCATACTTACTTGCAAACATTGAGGGCTTGACATACTGTCCTGTCCTACCCTATTAGGCACTGCCCATGCGCTAGAGAGACTCTTGCCCCTCTATTTGAGAACATAGCAGGATTCCCCAGGATGGGAGTCCAACACCTTCCTGTTCATTGTGTGGGTCTCCACCCACTAATACAATGCACTATGACAGGATGAATGCTCACATACTCCCTGGAAGCCTGCCCCAGGTGCCCCTGTTCTGCATGCCCCCCACATCCAACACCCTATACCAGGATCCCTCCCCTGCAGTATTTGCCAAAAAAAATTCCCAACTTCTGTAGTTTCAACCACATACCTGCAAATCCCCAGAGTTCAGCTGCTCCCTTCCCAACCCCCCCCCACCCTCAGTTCCATGGACAGTGCAACCTCCCCCATCCTATTCCTCTCACAGGCCTGCACTGCCCAACCCAATAGCATCACTGCACCACTGTCATGCCCATGCACTGTACAATTGCACCCTCCACCTTCTCAGAGATTTCACCTATATGAGCATTGGCTCACAACCTTCTACTCCTTTTCTGTTTCCTGTAAACCTAACTTCCAGACTCTAGCTCTGTGAGTCTGCTCAATTTGCTTAATTCATATCAATAAGATCATGTAATAATTGTCCTTCAGTGCCTGGCTTGTTTCACTCAACAAGTATTCAAGGTTCATCCAGGTTATCCCATGTGTTAATACTGTATTTCTTCTTACAGCTGAGTAATATTCCACTGTATGTATATACTAGAGTTTGCTTATCCATTCATCTGTTGATGGACATTTGGGTTGTTTCCAACATTTGGCAATAGTGCATAATGCTGCTATGAACATTGGTGCATATATATCTCTCAACTGATTTTTGACAAGGATGCCAAGTGCACTCAGTAGGGAAAGAATAGTCTCACCAACAAATGGTGCTGGGAAAATGTAATATCCATATGTAAAAAAGTGCAACCAAATCCCTACCTCACACTATATACAAAAATTAACTCAAAATGGATCAAAGACCTAAGCATAAGAAACATCTATAAATCTGCTGGGAGAAAGCATAGGGAAACATCTTCAGGACCTTGTGTTAGGCAATGCTTTCTTAGGATTTACACCAAAAGCATGAACAACAAAAGAAAAAATAGACAATTGGTAATTAATTAAAATAAAAAAACTTTTGTGCAGCAATGTACTTCAACAAGAAAGTAAAAAGACAACCTACAGAATAGGAGAAACTATTTGGAAACCATATATCTGATAAGAGTTTAATATCCTGAATATATTTTTTTTAAATCCTACAACTCAACAACAACAACAAAAAGACAAATAACCCAATTTTTATTTTTTATTTATTTTTATTTTTTATTTTTGGTTACTGTAGTGGTTTGAGTTTGAATTAATTATGAATTCCAAAAATATAAGTTAGATTATGTTTGTAAGCTCATCTGTTCATCTGGGCATGATTAAGTTATGAGTAGGGCGTTAATTGCCACGTCAGTGAGACGTTGAGCCCCACCCCTCGGTGGGGGTGGACTCAAGTAGAAGCAGAGATTAGAGAGAAGCAGAGAGGA
>PVKH010042057.1:0-10872 GCA_004027955.1 Chaetophractus vellerosus
GCTCTGTGAGTCTGCTCAATTTGCTTAACTCATATCAGTGAGGTCATATAATAATATTTTTATATAAGAATGTTCCATCTTACATTCAACATAGGACCTATAAGTTTCATGGGACATACCTACACTTAAAAAAAATGCTGTTTATTTGAAATTCATTTTTAATGGGAGGCGTGTACTTTATCTGGCAACCCTACTTTGGGGCATCTTGGAATCCTCTTCTCAGAATATCTATCAAAGACATATCAGAACTCCAAAGCCAGCTTTCATATTCTACTCAGATTACCTTGGCAGGATATTAACTTTAAATTCCCCAGTTTCCAATATTCAGAACATGACAATATATTCTAGACAAACAGAATAGAACCCTAAAAGGCATGTTGTGAAGATGATGTTAAACAGTTTATAAAACAGGAAAAAAAAAGGCCATTTAGGAATTCCCCCAAATCTCAGAAAAGCTCATCTGACCTGTTTAAACTTGTCAAAAGCAATTTACAATTGTTTATCCTGATCCCAGAGAAGAAATGACAGGTTCTTCTTACTTTCATCAAAGCCCTCCAGGCCCTGAACAGACCAGGTCTGCACCGGATATCAGACCAATACAAAGTGCCAATATTTGTCTAAAAAGGGGTTTTTCTTGTCAGCACATCTGGTGAAAAAGTTTCAAAGGCTGTCATCTTCCTGGCCTAGCCTCAAACTCATTGTCTTCTGCTTCTCTCCAGACCAATGTACAAATGTTTTCCAGTAAGTTTAGAAGGAAGGGCAATGAGAGAATGTGAGAATAATAATAATCGCCTCCTGGGGCTAGGAGGATTAATAACCTCTAGCATATAAATATCACTACTGGAGGAGATAAGTGAAAGGCAATTGATCACAGAAAGTTCTGTGTGGGAAAGCCTGGGCATAAGGTGAAGGGGACATTGCAGTACTCTCAGCTACCTGCTTTGAAGCAAGTCCTGGGAAACAACACCAGGACAGATTTGTTACAAGGTTTTACAACCCAGTAGTGAAACACAGAAAAACACAAAGTCTAGATGCTTGTGTGAAAATGGGGAAGAATGAAGAAAGAAAGAAGGTGGAGGATTTCACTGACTATAACCCTGGCCCTGATGCTGACCCTATCCTCAGTACATATGCAGTTTCAATACACCCTAAATAACAAAAAGTAGGTGCCAAAGTAAGTCATTTATGATCTATGCAGCCATTGAAAGCATAGTGTTGAAGAAGATTGTCCTGAGAAGATGTTTATGCTTTACTGCTGAATAAAAAGAAACAATACACACACAAAAAACATTTTATTCTGATGTCTAGAAAACTGGAAGAACAAACATCAAAATGTATGTACAATGATTCCCTCTACGAAGATGGATCAAGGGTAGTAATAAATAGGGTTGTTTCTTTGAACTTTGCATGTTACAGATTTTCCTGCACTGAACATGACTTAATTTTCTAATTAGAAAAGTTGAAAACTGTAAAAAATTACCCCAAATCCACAAATAACACCCTTCCCACAGCAGGTACTCATATTAAAAATGATGGACCAAATCAAGGTTATTGAAGGGCAATAAAGGGTAGAAAGTCAAACAAGTCCTCTCCATGCCAAGTGTTCCCCATGGAATGGACTATTAGGAAAGGCTGTGTGGGGGCAGAATGCTCTACATACGCTGTGCCTGTTATTTACAGGTACCGGCTTGTGATTGGTTGGTGCCTATGCAGGTCCAATTGCTTTCAACCTCTGAATATAGGTCAAAATTTAAAAAAATTAGGATATGGCTTCTTTTTCCCCTTTTTACAAGTCACAAATTGGGCGCATTGTGATGGTTAATTTCATGTGTCAACTTGGATAGGTTATAGTATTCAGTTGTTTTGTCAAGCACTGGACTGTTTGTTGTCATGCTGGTCTTTACTAGATGGGGTTTGCATCTAAAATCAGTTGATTACTTCTACAATCAACATAGGAGATTGCCCTCAGCAATGTGTGTGTCTCCTCATCCAATCAGTTGGAGGTCTTAATAGCCAGAGCTAAGGATTTTAGAGGTGAGAAGAATTTCTGACTCAACTTCAGCATTGGCTCTTGCCAGATTTTCCAGTCACCCATCTTCCTCTGGGGAATTGGGACTACAGACTTCAGCATCACCTTTATCTAAGTTTCCAGCTTGCAGCCTGTCTCAGGGAGTTCAAACTTACCATCCCTCATGATTGTTTGAGCCAATTCCTTATAATTAATAAATGCATATACACCTAAATATGAATATGTATATACATGCATATACACATATACATATAAAAGTATATCCCTTAGGTTCTGTTTCTCTAGAGAACCCTAACTAATACTCTCTCTATATATCAGTATTGATAAATGATAATTCAATTGAAGCAGATTATAAGTGAATATTTATCAAACTCATAAAATATACATGACATTAAGCTTGTTGCCAAGGATGGAAAGAATTATATCAAACAGATTTGTTCTCAAAAGATTTGTAATCCATTTGGGGAAAGAAGGAGATGCTCATTGAATAAGCATATTCAATCATGCAGGAAAGGAGGTTAAAGTGTCAAAGAAATAGAACCAATAAGTGAAAATGCTAGGGTTGGGAGGAAGGAGAGACTGATTTAGAGCTTGAGTGACATGGAACTTGATAGATAAAGCTACTCAAGAGCAAGAAGGGTCTCTGGAAAGAGGGATGAAGAGAAGCTATCATTCCATGGAGGAAATTGGTAGAAAGGCAAGGGGGCACCTAGCATGTTTGGAGATTGATCAGTAGAACCTTCTTTTTAAGGAAGTATTTAGAGAGAAGGTAATGGAGATAAGTTAGCAACAAACTGTTTAACAGTCTTAAGTGCCAGGTTAAGGAGTTTGGGTTTTATTTTGAAGGCTGTGGAATCCATCAAGTGTGTAACCAGGGAGGAGACAGTTACATACTCCTCATTATTTAGAAAGACTGAATATGACACTAGCTCAAAGGACAGCCTGGAGACAGGAAAATGTGCAAAGGGAGAATGGGTTAGAGTGCTCTCGTACTAGTTCAAGCATGAGGTGATGGGAGCCTACTAGAAAAGGGTGACCATGGGATTGAAAAAAGGCAGCAAACCTGAGTGCTGGGACAATGATGTTTCCCAGGCAATCTGAAAGAGTCGGGTGATGAGAAAGACATGAAATCAGGATTGAATAGGTGACTTTGAGAGAATGGTCCTCTCTCTCAGCAGAAATGAGCAATGGTCAGAATTGGAGTTGAGAAGACATGCTCCATCTGCAAATTCTGATTTGGAGAGTTATCTGCAGAGAAGTAATCCTTGAAATCGCAGCAATGATAGACATTGCAGAGTGGAGATTACTGATATAACAGCGGAAAAGACCTCAGACTCGGTCATTGGGGGGGTCCTATTTCCACACGCTGCTAAGGAGAAAATTCTTGAAAACCAGACATTAGTGTAAATAGTTCTCTCTTCCAGTTGGCTCTGTCAATTGTAGCAGCCATTAATGAAAATATAATATTTGAATGGAATTACCTGAAATGTATCAAAATTTTCTGGTCTCAAGTGCAATTTTACCTCACCTTAATAGAAAACCATGGCAATTTCTACCTCATATCTGACATGTCACACTGAGTCCCATTCTCCTTTCCCTCATCTGTGCCCTTTTCCCAGGCCTCTTGACTCATTTTTCACAGCTAATAGCTACCACTTCTCTTTTAGCATGAATTTAATTATATTTCTCAGTCCGTGGTTTTTTTTTTTTTTTTTTTTTTTGACAGCTTTGTAAGATTACAGGGACAACTTTATAATAAGAGTGGAAAAATCATGTTTTTTTGTGTCAAAGCTGGATTTCATCTTAGAACCTGCATTTATTCGTCAACTGATCAAGTGCAAGTTATGTAATTTCTCTGTGTTGCAATTTTCTTTTCTGAGAAATAAAGAGAAAGCATAAAATCTCCCACTGAAAGTTGACAAAGGCTGAAATAAATGATAGAGTAAAAAGAGCCTATGTTTTTCAGTCAGACGGGTCTAAGACTGAAACCCATATCCAACCCGTGCTGATTCTGTTACATTAGACAAGGTAATTTACTTAACTTTCATGTTCTCCTGTCAAATGGGGATGACACGATGTGACTTCCCGAGTTTTAGTGACTATTGAACAAAATGAGGAAGGTTGATGTCCCCTATCCTTCAACATGGTAGGTGGTGAATACAGCTGATTTCCAAGGAGAAGTAAAGCTAATTAAGACCGCACAGATATTTTTAAATGGCAATCGCCGTCTCCCTCCAACCCCATTCATCGGACTGTACCTACTAATCACTTGGAGGAGGAGGAATAGTTATTGTGGGCTTACTAAGCGCCAGGCACTTTTCCAAGTGCTTTACATACAGTATCTTTTCACAACAACCCTTTAAAATAGAGGGTCGCAGGAGGACGGGTAGCAGCGGCAGCACCATTTTACAGCTGAAGGAAATAAAGTACAGAGGGTCTAAGTAAACTTGCCCCAACCCTGAGGTAATAAATGGCAGACTCAGGTTCCAACTCTAGCAGTCTGACGCCAGGGTCCGTGTCCTTCACCCTCGACTAGATGAAAGATGGACAAAAGCTGTTTTCATGGCCCATTCAGTTCTGGGAACTTGCATTGAGGGATTTGGGAAAGCAGACTTCCTACTTTCAATCGCTGTCTTCTTCCAAAGACCTTGAATGACTGACTTCTGAAAAGTTTAGTTACATTTGTAGAAATAAATGAGGGAAACTTAGGTTACACATGCAGTAACATATATCCATGGGCCCCAGTTTTGTTTTTTGTTTTTACCATTTCAAGAAAACTTTCCCTGATTTAAAAAAAAAAAAAATAGAACATCTTGAGTTTCAGTGACTTAATTAGCTATGGATTCTAAAGCACAAGGAATTTGCATGCTTTCTGCAATGTGCTTTCACTTATCTGTCATAGCCTTGTGACATTATGTGAGCACATCAGTAGCCTTATCAACTTGACAGAGCACTGAGTTTCTTCAGTATCCAAGGAAAAAGTAATTAAATAAAACTCACATTGCTAATCACTCTTATGTGTTTGCTTTGGGCATCAGGTTTGTTAATATGATGGTCTCCAGAAGATATACACCAGAACTGACAATCAATAGGTATATGTGAGGGAAATATACCACCTGCCAATTTATCTTCCCTCAGAGTGAGTTGTATGGTCTGAGAGAAATGCATATCAGAAAATAAGCAGCACATCTCCTATAAAACTATTCCCAGTCTTTCCCTGTTGAAATCCTCCACTTGGTTCATCAGGTCTCTCATGCATGGAACTTTCAGGCCTTCGAAGAGCCTGAAAGAGTTTCCAAACATATTGAACTCTTCAAGTCCAGGTTCAGGAGATCCTTAATCAAAGAAAGGCATTTTATTAGAGCTGAACAGAGTTTTTAACTGAGGTTTCTTTTAGCTGACAGACCGTAAGAGGCTAGCTGAGAGGAACCAGTGACAATTCAGAGAAGAAAACATGGCTACAGTCCATCTTGCAGCGCTTTCTGACAGATGCTTTCCCACACATTTGCTTTTCCGTGTAAAATATGATGACACCAAAGCATCCAGTGGGCCCCCCAACAGATGGGTGGGGACCGTGTGTATTCCTAAACCTGGGACATGTTTATGTGGCCTCTGGGGAGCAGGTTGACACCTTTAGGAAAGGAAGGGACACTATTAGACTTCAGTTCTAGCTGAAGAGATGTCAAAGAAAGAGACACAGTTTGGCTACCCAGACAGGGACTTTGAGCAGAGATGTTCCTCGACAGATTAAATAATAATATTGCAATTAAAATATTAATAGTACTTACTGTGAGCCAGATAGTTCATATATAGTATCTCTAATCTTTACACAAAGCATTCAGTACTGACATTATTATTCCCATTTTTACACAAGGAAGTGATCGGTGTGATTAAATAACTTTCACTGACCAGCTCTGAAGCCCATGGTCTTTGCACCAGGAGATTCTGCTACTCCGAGACCAAGACCAAAGACCCAGAATTTTGCTCCCTGATTTACTGGCTCAGAAACACACTTTTACCAGATCACCCTATGTTTATTAGGCTCAGGAGAACTTACTGACACGAACCAAATCACGGCAGTCCTTAAGAAATCTGATGTGCCACATGTTAATTTACACTGGGAGTTATATCTATTCCTATAAATGGCCTGAATCTTTTGCTCAAGGGAACCCCTCTCTGAGTGAGTAGGTCAACCAAGGAGGTGAAATAATAAATCAGAGACTCTCTTGTTGCACCAAGAATTAGATAAAAGGGGCAAGGGATGGTCTCAAGAAATGTCTCCATAGCTAGGATGCCTAGATAAAAATCTGGTGATTTTAGCTCTGAATAATTGAGATTATCAGTTCCCCCAAATCCAAGCACCTTCTCCCTATGCCAGGACCACTAGAACTGTGTCAATAATAGAACTTCATTTTAAAGATTCTATTCCCTTGGCAGTGCTTTGTTGTGAAAACACCATGAATTGGAAATTTTATTTGCGATTCCCTCCCTTACAGTTCCTGAAAGGGAAACCTCTGCTCTCTCCTGGGAGTGTAGTGACTTCCCACTAAGAGCCATTGGAAAGGAAACATTGGACCCCCTCACTCCCTATAAAATGAATGTCCACTTGGAACAGAATAGAAATATGTTTTAAAGCCCCTGGTAACCTAACTCCAAATAGGTCCCTGGGCAGTTGATTAATTGGACTAAGATAGGTATTGCTCCAGCCCCTCCCCCCCTCCATCGCCCACCCAATCCCACATTTTTTTCAAGTAGGTGGAGAGAAGCACACCCACATGCAAACAAAAGAAATGTTGGGGGATGAGTTCTAAGCTGATGGATGAAAAAAGAATCATTACTTTCATTGAGAATATTTGCCTTCCCAACACGTTGATGCAACTTGGAGAATTCAAACCACCCTGGGGAGGCTTTCTAATGTAAAAGGGCAAAGGGGCCTCAATTTGTTATGCATTTTAAATTCCAAGCAATATTTCCATCAACAACCTGAATATCTGAAAGGAACTTTAGGTCAAGCATTTGGGGGAACAGGCTGATTAATACCAATCTTGCTGTGTTATCACTGAGAGGAGAAGGAGCCAGGGTTCTGTACATATACCAGGAGAGGAGTCCCTTCTGGGATCTTGGTGGGGGGGATTGGGAGGGGTCACTGCAGGCTCCGAGTGAGGCAGAAAGGACCAATGTACTCTAGCCTTCCACTTCCACAGATGGTTTCAATTTCCAAAACTGCCCTCGACTTTTCTTCTTTTGCATCGTAATCCAACAAGCAAGTTCTCCCTCCTCTACCCCCAACCTCTTTTGGATCCCACAATTTCAAACTAATAAACAAAACCTGTGTTTCAATAACTCCTCATTCAATACCCAAAACTCCGGTTTTAGTCTTTGTTCTATACTAATTACACACTTGCAGCCGTGGACCCTTCTTAGCCTCAAATGTATCAAGATTAAAACAAGAAAATTAACATTTTCTATATTACAGTGTTTACTGTACAATTTAATTACTGTAGGAGGCATTTAATCTTATTTCCAGAGCACTTTACAGCACAGAAATGACCATTACTGATTTAAACATCTACCTGTTCAGTAGCAAGAGTTATATTTCTCCATGTCTCTTCATCCTTTTATTGGCTGATTAGTTCATGCATTTTCTAAATAACAACTGGGTACTGGGGACTGTTATACCCACTGATGTCTAATCTGGGCTCTCTCCACATCACTATCTATGCTATCTTTGGGTGATCCATGCACTGCCATTACTTCATAATTGCTCACAAATTTGCATTTCAACACAATTTCTTCTCTGAGCTGGAATCCAACTACCAACTAAGTACCTTCCCTTGACTATCCTTCAGGCAACTCAAAATTAACAAGTCCAAAGATTACCAAGAGTGCACAATTTTCTATCCATTCGCAGATACCAAAACCAAACCAAGCAAAACTGAGATTTATCCTTGATTTATCCCTGTCTCTTACCAAAGTCCCTTCCAGAAGTACAATTAATCATCAAATGCTCTTATTTATACCCCCTAAATATTTCTTGGATTTGTGCCGTCAATTTATTTTTTTCTGCTACCATGTGGATGCAGGTCATCATAATTTGTCTCCAGTTATACTGCAATGGGTTCCTACCTGGTTTCCCTGCTCCAGCCTTTTCCCCATTCTTATCCGTCCTCCTCACAGGAGATTACAGGGTTTTTCTAATTTGAGCTGTGGGGGAGGCGAGAGAGGGTCGGTGAAGGAATGCGAGCAGACCCAGCCCCTCGCACACTGCCTGGCACTTGGCAGATGCTCAATGCTTGTTTCTCGGTTTTTCCAAAGTACAGGAAGGCATTTTGAAAACCACAGGATTATATAAAATTAAAGTCCGTCTAACACTTTTTAAGCTAAAGGTAATGGCATTTACTCCACTGCAGTATTTCCCCTTCCTTCCTAGATTAAGGCTCTAAATCGTTGCCTTATTTATATATTCTTCTTACCAAAGGGTCACCTAAATGTCAGGGGTAAGTGAACTCCCAAGATATGGATGGAAATGTCAACTTACAGGGGCAGTGAAATTGGTTATTCCAATAGAAATTGGATGAATCTTATAAAATATAGCAAAGTGCTGGCATGCGTGGGAAATGGCAATCTGATCGAGAAATCATTTAAAGTTTATCCTTGTAATGTGGAAAAACAGTAAAATGGTTGCTGAGGCTGAAGCATTATCACTACAGACTGACATTGACTTTTGAACTACAAAGCTGTGGGTTCTAAAATATCTTACATAGCCCTCTGGAGAGGCTTTTCCCTGTATTCGAAATTCACTCCCTGTACCAGATAATTTATTCGCTCTGTTTACTGAAGATTCATGGAAAGTCTTGAAATGTCAGAAGAAACAAATAAATGAATTACATCAAAACCTGGGCTAGAATTTATCAAAGCACCACCTTGTGACATTTGTTTCCTCGCATCTGATTATCATATTTAAATAATAAGTAAGGTGACCAAGAATATATTCCCGCCCCCACCCCCGACCATAGACTGCCCTTAGAGGTCTTGGCACAAAGTGAACACTCACTAAATATTTGAAGAATGAAAGTATGAGGCATAAAATCTAGGTTGCATCTGGGATCTGCAACTAATAAAGACTTGAGCCAAGTCCTTGACTTCTGGGCCGATATCATAACTGTAAACTGGTAATGATTTCTAACATACGGGATTGTTGCAAAGTTTAAAGAAAGAGTGGATGAAAAGTCACTGGTACATTACCTAATAAATGCTAGTTCTTCAGTCCCCTTTCCTATAGCTGTTAAAGAGCTTCCAAATGTGGTCAGGAGGGATCATGGACTGAGCAGCTGTCATAGGCACTTTTTAACCTCCCTCAAAAACGCTCTGGAGCTGGAAGAAATATACATTTGTATTTCACTTATTTATTCAGGAGCCGTGGGCTGAGTTACTTAACCTTTCTGGGCCTCAATTACTTTATCTATAAAATGGGGATAATTATAATACCTACAATATATGAAGCATTTAGTGGGATGCTGGACACAGGAGTGCTTGTAAAATTAGCTAATATTATTTTGATTGTCAATTATTTTCCTGCTCCATGACATTGCTCAAGTTTTGTACTGAAACTGAGAAAAAGTAAAAGAGGGGCAGCAAATGCACAATGGTTATATGATCAACTCTTTAGTAATATAGTATTACTTTGCAATTTCAAGGTTTTTTGGTCTATTTTTACATTTGTTATGTCCTTACCTTTTTTTCAGATTACCAAATTAGCATATGTTTTGATAGAAAATTTATGAAATTAAAAAAATATAAAGGGTATGGTGTATGAATAAAACTGCTTTAATAAATAAAAAAATAAAAGGGAAATATAAAGTTAATAGTAACCCTACCACTTTGGGATAGCTATTGTTAGTATATTATTATATGTGTAAATAGATAGCTATAGGTCTATTATCTGTATCTATCTATCTATCATCTTTATGTACAGATGTCTGTATAAACACATATTAAGTTCTTTTAAAAAATCATGATCATATTTTGAACTTAATGCTATTGAACAGTATGCAATTTTAAAAAATTAATTTATTTTTATTTTTGCTTTCATAGTCTATGTTCCCACTGCAGAGGGCTGGATAGAATCCCCCAAAACTCGCATCTACTCAGAACCCCAGACTGTAACCTTATTTGTACGCAGGGTCTTTGCAGCTATAACTAGTTAAGGACTGGGTTGAGATCATACTGGATGAAGGTGTGTCCTTAATTCAGTAACAAGTTTCTTTATAAAAGGAGAGGACACAGAGACACAGAGAGGAGAAGGCCATGTTGTCTTGTACAGTTTGCCTCACTGGCTACATTTTAAAGCTTCTTGTTCTTTAGGGATTGTATTAAGTATAATAGAAACCTTTTTAAATGACCTTAATTTAACCACACTCTGTTCCCTCACGTATGTCCACAATTCTCTGAATCCTTACTTTCTAAAAGCTTATACTGTAACCTACCTATAATTCTTTTCACACGAAGAGATATATTTTTGTTTTTTTTTTCCTCCCAAGCTTGTTTGTGTGGGGTGTATTGTTATTTTAATGGCATGATTTAAATAATTATGCAAATTGGTGAAATATGGTTATTGAAAGAAAGCTGTTTCTTTGAGAGTAAGTTAAAAGCTTTGAGAAAAACTTGACAAAGGCAATTCATTTTAAAATGTTATTAAATGAAAGGAAAGATAGTGGAAAAATTAACAATCAAGAACAATTCTGCTCTCAGATAATCCTGCCTTTCAGTTCCAGACACAATTTAAAGAAACCAGAATTGCAAATCTTAACATGGATTTGATTTACACAAAAATGATGGCAAGG
>PVKH010042058.1:0-10875 GCA_004027955.1 Chaetophractus vellerosus
CACCCATACTATTTTCAAAAAATGAATTAATTTTCCACCCAATTATTATAGAAGTTATGGGTTTACAGAACAATCATGAATAAAATACAGGATTCCCATATACCACCCCATCTTGCTTTGGTGTAGAACATTTGTTACAATTGATGACAGGACATTTTTATAATTGTACTATTAATTAAAGTCCATGGTTTAACTTAGGGTTCACTGTGTAATGTAGTTTCACGAATTAAAAAATATATTATTTTATAATATATACAATCTAATGTTTCCCCTTTTAATCATATTCAGATATATATTTCGGTGCTGCTGATTGCATTCACAGTGTTGTGCTACCATCACCACCATCCAATAACAAAACATTTCCATCATTCCAAATAGGAACCCTGTACATTTTGAGCCTTAATTTCCCATTGCCTATTCCCACCCTGTCCTCTGGTAATCTATATTCTAGATTCTGACTCTATGGGTTTGCTTATTCTAATAGTTTCAAATCAGTGAAATCATATAATATTTGTCGTTTTGTGTCTGGCTTATTTCACTCAACGTTTTCTCTTCAAGGTTCATCCATGTAGTTGCATGTATCAGGACTTCATTCCTTTTTATGGCTGAATAATATTACATTGTATGTCTATACCTCATCTTGTTTATCTAGTCATCAGTTGATGGACACTTGTGTGGCGTCCATCTTTTGGCAATTGTGACTAATGCTACCGTGAACAGTAGTGTGAAAATATCTTTTCAAGCCCCTGCTTTCAATTCTTTTGGGTATACACCAAATAGTGGGATTGCTGGGTCATATGTTAGTTCTAGACAGCTTTCTGAGGAACCACCAAACTGTCTTCTACAGTGGTTGAACCGTTTTACATCACCACCAGCAATGAATGACTGTCCCTATTTCTCTGCACCCTCTCCAACACTTGTTATTTTCCCTTTTTAAAAAATAGCAGCCATTCTAATGGGTATGAGATGGCATATTGTGATTTTGATAGCATTTCCCTGATAGCTAATGATGTTGAGGAATTTTCATGTACTTTCTGGCCATTTTTATATCTTCTTTGGAGAGAATTCTGTCCAAATCTTTTGCCCATTTTTAAATTGGGTTGTTTGTCTTTTTGTTGTTAAGTTGAAGGATTTCTTTATATATACTCGATATTAATCCTTTAAAGGAGATGTGGTTTCCAAATATTTTTTCCCATTGTGTAGGTTGTCTTTTTACTTTCATGATAAAGCCTTTTGAAGAACAGAAGTTTTTATTTTGCTGAGGTCCCATTTATCTATGTTTTCTTTTGTAGCTTGTGCTTTGGATGTAAACTCTAAGAAACCATTCCCTAACACAAGGTCCTGAAGATGCTTAACTACAGCTCTTATATTTAGGTTGTTGATCTATTTAGAATTGATTTTTATATATGGTATGAGGTAGGGGTCCTCTTTTTTTTCAAATGGAGATTCAGTTTTCCCAGTACCATTTGTTGAAGTGACTATTCTTTCCCAATTGAGTGGTCTTTGCCACCTTGTCAAAAATCAGTTGGCCATAAATGTGAGGGTTGATTTCTTTTTTTTTCTTTTTTGATATCTGAGCAAGTGATTTCTTATTTTCTTTATTTTTAAAAAAGCTTCAGACTACATAAAAGTTTCACTGACGATATAGAGGATTCCCATATACCCCAGCCCCTCCACCTCTCACACTTTCTCCCATTAACAACATTTTTCATTAGTGTGGTACATTTGTTACAATTGCAGAACAAATATTGAAGCATTGCCACTAACTAAGGTCTATAGTTTACTTTATGGTTTATACTTTGCACAACACAATTTTCTAGGTTTTGACAAAATGTATAATGGCCTGTATCCATCATTGCAAAATCATGCAGAACAATTCCAATGTCCCCCAAATGCCCCATGTTACACCTATTCTTCCCTCTCCCTCTCCTCAGAACCTCTGGTGACCACTGTCTTTATATAAATGTTACAAGTTCTTCAATTACTAGAATAATCATAAGTCTACTTTGGTCTATAGTTGCATTGCCCACTTATGTTTGTGCATTTCTCAATCTTGAGCATTTTGGGATGGTGATGCCCATTCTGCTTCTGTTGAGAGGGGGCTTAGATCCCATGGGAAGGATGGATAGAACTATCTTGCTGGCAGTTGTAGATACACTTTGTTTTTTTTTGGGATGGGCATTGTCCATCATTATCCTTTTGTTAGTTGTACTGGGTGAGTCCAGTGAACTGGAGAGTAGGTGTTGGCTGCAACTCTGCTGAGATAAAGGGCTCTACCGGCACATGAACAGACTGAAGAGTTAAGTCTCTGGGACATAGATTTAATGGGTATAGTGCTAATTATAGATCCAAATAAAAGGCAGAGAAACCATGTGTAGAAAATTATAAATGAGTCTAAAGTGAGGGTTGATTTCTGAACTCTCAATTCTATTCCATTGGTCTATATGTCTGTTGTTGTGCCATTACCAAGCTGCCATGCTGTTTTGATTGCTGCGGCTTTGTAATAAGTTTTAAGATTGGGAAGTATGAGTCCTCCAACATCATTCTGCTTTTGCAAGATGACTTCAGCTATTTGGGGCTCCTTACCCTTCCATATAATTTTTTTTTTTTTAGGAGCAACTGGGGATTGAACCCAGGACCTCGTACATGGGAAGCAGGTGCTCAACCGCTTGAGCTACATCTGCTCCCCCTTCCATATAAATTTGATGATTGGATTTGCCATTTCTGCAAAGAAGGTTATTGGAATTTTCATTGGGATTGTGTTTAATCTATAAATTGCTTTTGGTGGTATTGACATCTTATTGATGTTTAGTCTTCCCATCCATGAAGACAGAACATCCTTGCATTTACTTAGGTCTGCTTTAATTTCTTTTAACAATGTTTTTTAGTTTTCTGTGCACAAATCTTTTATATTCTTGGTTAGATTTATTCCTGGATATTTGATTCTCTTAGTTGTTATTGGGAATGATTTTTTTTTTTCTTGATTTCTTGTTCTGATTGTTCATTGCTTGTGTATAGAAATCCTATTGATTTTTGAGTTTAGATTTTGTACCTCATTGCTTAGCTGAATTCATTTATTAGCTCTAGGAGCTTTGTTGTAGACTTTTCAAGATTTTTTGTGTATAGGATTATATCATCTGCAAATAGGGAAAGTTGTACTACTTCCTTTCCAATTTGGATGCCTTTTATTTCTTTTTCTTGCCTGATTGCTCTGGAAAGAACTTTCAGTACAATGTTGAATAACATCGGTGACAGTGGGCATCCTTGTTTTGTTCTTGATCTTAGAGGGAAAGCTTTCAGTCTTTCACCATTAGGTATGCTGTTAGCGGTGGGCTTTTCATATATGCCATTTATCATGATGAAGAAGTTTCCTTCTATTCCTAGTCTTCTAAGTGTTTTTATCAAGAAAGGTGCTGTATTTTGTCAAATGCCATTCTGAGTCAGTTAAGACTATCATGTGGCCCTTTTCCTTCATTCTCTTAATGTGGTGTATTACATTAATTGATTTTCTTATGTTGAACCAACATTGCATACCTGGGATAAATCCCACTTGTTCATGGTGCATAATTCTTTTAATATGCTGTTGGATTTGGTTTGCTAGTATTTTGTGTTTTAGAATAACAAAAATATTTTCTAAATGTAAGATTTACAGAAGTTTTCAGACAAGCCATACAAAATAGTCACAAGCTTTTTTTTTCCTTTTCTACACTTGACAGCAAAGTCACAATGTTATTAGTGAGGTCTGTGATGTTTATTTAATGTTCCAATTTGGTTCAAACAATCAAGCTTGTCCATCTACAGCATCTTCTTCATTAGTGTTTTCTGTAGTTTTATCCTATTCCTTTGGATGGGCCATCATTTCCCATTTCTTTGTCTGTCTTGTACTCTTTTGTTATACACTATACATTTTAATATTTTAAAATGTTAACTCTGGTGGGAGAAAATATTTGGAAACCACATATCTGATAAGGGTTTGATTTCCATTCTCTATAAAGAGAACATAAAACTCAACAATAAAAGAGCAAGTAATCCAATTAAAAAATGGGCAAAAGACTTAAATATTTTTCCAAAGAGGAAATACAAATGGCCACAAAGCATATGAAAAAAATGTTCCATATCACTAGATATTAGGGAAATGCAAACCAAAACAATAATGAGATATCATCTCACACTGCACAGAATGGCCATTAAAAAACAAAACAGAACAAAACAATAAATTCTGGAGAGGATATGGAGAAACAGGGACACTCCTTCACTGTTGGTGGGAGTGTAAAATGTGCAGCCTCTGTGAAAGACAATTCAGTGGGTCCTCAGGAAGCTAAATATAGAAATATAGAACTGCCATATGATCCAGTAATTCCTCTACTAGGAATATATCCAGAACAACTGAAAACTGTGACATGAACAGATATCTACACACCAATGTTCATAGTGGTGTTATTCACAATTGCCAGAAGATGGAAACAAATCAAGTAACCATCAACCAATGAATGGATAGACAAAATATAGTGTATACATATGATGGAATACTATGCTGCTGTAAGAAGAAATGAAATTGGGACACACAAGATAACATGGATGAATCTTGAAGACATTATGCTAAGTGAAATAAGCCAGATACAAAAAGACAAATATTGCATGGACTCAATAATATGAACTGAATACAAAGAATAAATGCATGGAGTTAAAACCCAGAGTATAGGTTATTAGGAGATAAGAGGAGGGCTGATGCTTAATGTATGTTGAAATTTTAATTAACTTGACTGTAAATGTGTAGAAATGGATAGAGTTGATGGTAACACATTACAGTGAGTAACAGCTGGTTTATAAATGGGATTGTGGCTGAAAAGGGTAGTCTAGGAATGTAAATGTCAATTGAAAGAAAGTTAGAGAATAATCTAGGGACTGAATAACACAGTGAACCCAGAGGTGGATGAGAATTGTGGCTAATTGTACAAATGTAAGAATGTCCTTCTGTGAATGGGAATGGACGTACGGCACTAATGCAGGTTGGTGGGAATGTGGAGAAGCATGGGAAAAATACAATTAATATAATCTATGGACTATAGCTAACAGCAATACTGTAATATTCTTGTATCAATGCCAAAGATGTACTGTGTTAATAATAGGGGGGTATGGAAAAAGTATGCCAGATATAATCTATGGAAAATAGTTAGTGATAATCGTCTGATAATCATCTCATAATCTGTAACAAATGTTCCACAATAGTGAGGTGGGTTGGTGAAGGGTTATTGTATGGGAATTCAACACATGTGCAGGATTGTTTTGTAACTTCACAACTTCTGTAATAAAAATATATTTTTAAAAAAAGTTAACTCTGGAGATTTACTCCCTGGGATGTCTGTTTCCTGGTTTTGTTACCAGCTGGTTATAAGATAGAGGTTTTCTTGAGCTTCAGCCCTCCTATCAGGAAGGTCTGCCCAAGGCAAATGCACTGTGTAAGGTTTTTCCTGTCTTTTGAGGTCTCTGTGTTGTCCTGAGTTATTGCTTGAGAGTTGTTTTGGAGTTCCTGTTTTCAGAAGTTTGGTTGTCCCTTTTGTTTCCCAGGGACAAACCTCCTTCTCCTGGGTATCTGGAGACAGCAGGTCTTTGTCCCAGACTGTCTGCCTCTATAGTTTTTAACACTCTTTTTGTTGTCTCACACTGTTTCTACCTGGAGGCAAAATCTGGGAGGAGGGGCACCCTGGGGAGGGCTTTCCCAATTCAGTCTTTCCCAGCCAAAATAGGGCCAGATGCCCACGAAGGAGATGCAGACTGCCTCCAAAGTCCCCGTGCGAGGGGTCACAAAGGGTGCTAAAAACTCTTCCGATGGCTCCCCTGAGCTGAGCTTTCCTGGCCTGCCCAGAAAGTGCAGCCCTTCAGCTAATTTCCCTCATAGCCCTGAGAAGCCCCGTGTTTTTAAATATCCACTGCCTCCACCCCTGTCCAAGGAGGGTTGAAATAATGGCTGCTGCTGCCTTTGTCTGGGGCAGGTTGAAACAATAGCTGCCCTCAGAGCTGGGACCCAGAGATCCAAATTCGCTAATCAATAGCCATCATCAGTGATCAGCTGTGCACATCCCTGTTCTTGGGGAGGGGGATATTTATGTTCATTTCTGTCAGCAGCAGCTAGCCAGGGACTGGACCCTGTGGTGGCCTGCCAGTAGCCACAGCATGGAGAGAGCAATTTACAGTTCGTTACTGTTCCTGCCTGGTTAATGGCTGTTTTGGTGGAAGGACTGAGTCCTGGAACTCCCTATTCCACCATCTTCCCCAGAAGTCAGTCTACTCCCACACTTTTAAAGACATTATATTGTCCATACTGCATTTCACTGTCCATTTATGTGTATACATACTTATATGTTTATTTATTTATTTATGTTTTTATTTATTTATTTATTCTACTTGTATATAACTGAAACTACATGTATTTATACCAATTTTTTTTTACCATCAACCTAGTTCTGATTCAAGTCTGATCATGTGTGTATAATTTCCCTTTTGAGTATTGAGGCTCAGCTACATCTTTAAACTCTATTTTAACAAATATAAAAATACCTGGAATTCTTACCTTTTCTCCACACGCTTGGTCTTAAAACACTGTTGCTTTTCCTCTACAAATGATGTGTTTAGTGCTCTATGTAATCTCTGGCAGAAAGAACAGATTCACAGGTAGAAATCATTATAGACACACTTGAGACAGGGACAAACTATGTCCCAAGATCTAACAGTATGTCTAGTTGCCACAAACCTTGCCCTCATCACACAAATTTCTAGGATGCCCCATAATTGGTCAACATTCAGTCCCAAATCTCAAAATAGCAAGAGATCAAATTATAGATTATTACCCTACTTGGGGGGAAAGAGCTTAGAAATGCTCTTGGCTGTAGGTAATCCATAGGATATAAAGAAGAGCTATCATAACTGGTGTGCAGCAAAAGGCTTCACACAGTTGCCAAAGGTAAGAAAAAAACTTAAGTCTGAGCTTCTTAGCAGCCAACACAATGACAGTTAAACTAATTACATTGATATATAGAGGAAGAGATCGGTTGTCTGCAGAGCTCTCCTTAGGCCTTCTTCCTACTTTGTAGGCTTAAAGTAGGAAGAACAAGTTTCAAGGTAACCAAATCAACGATAGTAACCTATCCAGTAAAAAGGTAATGCGTTAACAGAGGCGGGAGGTCAACACGAGAAAAGATAAATGGCGCCAAATCGATGAGCTGGCGGTCTCGCTGTTGAAAATTGAGTGACTGAGTCCTGGGGGTTCAAGGCAGATGGGAGTTCATTTCAGACAATCCCCTGCTCCCTCTGCTAGAGTCCACTCATCATCAAGAAGCCTTCTGACTCTGTTTTTGGCTCTCCATGTCAATTCCCTTCGGGGACAGATGTGCAAATGAGTGTGCTTGCTGGTGCAAATGAGTGTTCAGTTGGTCTGCTTGATGGACTCTGCTCTTTCTGTAAACCAGTGTGTTGGTGTCTGGATGACATGAAAGAATTGAGGTCCTATGAGGTGTGGCCTTCATGCCAGCAGACCCCAAACCTCTGGAGCAGGAAAAAAGCAGAGAGAACAGGGGCAGGTGGGTTCAGCCTAAAGGGAATAGGGGCTTTGGGGTCTTCAAGCTCATTTAATGGGTTTCTGTTGTGGCAAGAAAAGTAGCTGTAGGAAGCAAATCTTTCATACCATCTATGCAAATAGTCACTCTTAAGCAAAATCAAGTAAAAAAAAAATTCTAGTGCTTCCATTCTGAGCAACAGGGACAGTTACACAAAAGGAAAGGGGCATTGTGGGAGAGCTTAACTTAAGGGGAAAATGATTAAAGGAGAGAGAAGGAGCACACGGGGCCCTGGATCCTCCCATCCTGGGGCATTTAAAAGTGTAAGAATATTGGAGCAAGGCCCCCGTGGCACTCACCTGGCTAGTGTGAAGCCAGTATTTCAGCTTGGATTTCTTTTTGATCCGGGGCAGCAGTAGCCTGTACACGATGTGCTCGCCAATGGTGGTCAAGATGGACAAACCAAACCCGATGCACAGCAGCACGAAGAGTCCAGAGAAGTGCTTGATGCCCATTTGCAAAGTCTGTGGCAGAACAGGAAAGGACAGGTCACGGACGCCGAGCTGCACCTGGCCCCAGGCTTGCCCTGGGAACGCTGAGTCTCAGATTCTTTATTCTGAGCTCCAGGAAGAGAGGATGGGTTGCCGTCCTGTGTGCCCTGCAGATTTCACTACACCACTCAGCCTGGGCTGGACTGAGGTCTGCTGCAGGACATAGTCCCACTGTATGAGTGGCCCCTGGAGTTGTGGGGGGTATATGTGTGGACGCCCTGGGTCTGGACCACATGACTATCAAGAGAGAATAGGGGGAGAGAGGGAGGGAAGGAGGGGGGAGAGGAGAGAAGATAGAGGGAAGGAGGAAGGGAGGGTCATGGGCTCTCTTTTCCTTCATGTCAATATTTCCAGCAGTGTCTGTGGATCAAAAACCAGTGCTGGGACTTCTGGAGAAGGTAAGACAAGAGCAGAGCTGGGGCTCAGAGCATGTACCAGCTCTGCAGACTGAGGCAGAAGGCAAGAGAATGGACAGACAGAATGTAGCCAGAAGCCCAGAGAACAAGGGAAGCTGGTCTAGGAAAGCGTTTGGTGGGGAAGGGTGCTTTTCCAGGGGCATCTCTGTACGATTGTATAACCCTGGCCTCCTGAAAGTACATACAAATGTGTCTGAAACTAGCCTTGGCCTGGACTGGTTGTAATGTGGTTACTGGAGAAGATTCAATCAGTTACTGCCGTTGTGGGTGAAGAACCAACTGGGAGAATCCACTCTGAACTTGAACGCCGACCTCTTCAAGCATTCAGCAGAATGGTAAATGGATGGAACCCTGCTTTCTTGTACAAGGCACTGCGCCAAGATGAGAAAGAAAAATGGAACCTTTACATTTACATTTACGAAGAAATATAACTTCAATTTCTACTTACATTTACAAAGGCAAGTGAGTTATTTTGCCTTTAGATGCATGGTTTCCCCTCCGTTTTCTTGAGCATAACAATTACTGGTGTCATTTTCCTCTTATTACCCTGATAATAAATAGGCTGTGTTTGGTTTATATTATACATTTCTTAAACTTCTTTTGTTTACAACTACAACTACACTAAAAGTAGTTCCTGTCTTTTACTAGGCATCTAATATGTGTGCACCATGTAGGATGATTTTATCATAATCCTGTAAACTGAGGTTCCCAAAGATTAATTTCCTTACCCATGATCATAAACTAAGGAGTAAGGGAGCCAAAGTTTGAAGCTGTGACTGCCTGATAACAAATCCTGAGTGGCCTTCAAGCAAACACCATTTACTGATATCCCTTGCTATCAGAATCCTTGCTGTCTATTCATTATAACAACGTACAAAAATTTTTATTCAAAACTCACCATCTGAATTGCAAATCCACTGTAAATCTGCCTGTAAGCACCAATGAAAATGTTTAGGTTGTGTCTGAGTCTAGGTGAAAAGATGTACAGCTGCAGTTGTAATTCAGCTTTTCTTCACCTAGGATTATGTTATTTAAACATGCTGTGCCTGATAGATCTGTGCATCTGCCCCACATTATCAAAATTAAAAAAATTCTAATAAAGTGGAACTTGCTCAACTCGACTCTCACCATTTGTCAGAGGAAGAGGAAGAAGAGGAAAAATGGATACTTAATGTCAAATTTAAAAAATACATTTAGATTGTGCAGACAAGATGATTGCTGTTGTTAAGTGCCATGAGTTAGAAATATCACATTCAGAAAGGCAATTTCAGGGCCCATCTTATGTTGTCAAGAGCTGTATAAATGCAAGCAAAGTGAATGGAAACAGATGTAGTTTTGAATTTTTCAAAATTTTCATCCCCTTGCTTTGTCTGCAGCTTCCTTTGATAGCTCGCAGCCACATGCGCCTGCAGTCTCAAGTGCCAAGGAGAGAAGACTGTATGACTCTAGCCACGGACAAACCAACATCTCCTGTTTCACGACGTCTTTCCCAAGCTTGCCGAAACCCACCCAGTCACATTTTATCAATGCTTTAGTAAGTAAGGAAGCATTTAAAGAATTGTGTTGCTTGCTTATTTTATTTTGCTAAATGTTATTTATGCTCATTCTGCTTCTTTAGCGTTTTATTATAGTGTTCGTTTTCATTAGTACATATTCATTGCAGTGTGGAGAGAAATCATAGTTTGTATCTGGTACTCCGCATGCTGTACCCAGATAGATTCACTAATTAAGTGTCAAACAATTGGTGTTTTAAATGCTTTATATTATGCAGAAATCCTTGGTGGGTTGTTATATATATAACAGCCCATGTGTGTGTATCAGATATTAAATACCTGTAGGTGTTTAAATAAGAGTGTTTTAGTGATAGGGAAACTGGCTGGGATTTTTGGATGAAGTGGGAATATCTAATCATTTTCCCCATTACAAATAATGGAAATGGGTTTTCCTCCTTGGCTGCCTGAGGATCACCTGCCATCATGAATGACATGGTAACTCTCTGGACCAGGACGTTCAGGACTAACCAACCATTTTAGCAGGAAAAAATAGTCATTGATGTTCTTCACCCTAGGAAGGCAACAGTACCCAAGACAGAAATTTGGGGAAAACTAGCCATAATGTACAAGACTAGACCAGGTGTCATCTTTGCATTTGGGTTCAGAACCCATTTTGGTGGTGGCAAAACAACTGGTTTTGGATTATGATTTACAATTCCTTGGATTATGCAAAGAAAAATGGACCCAAACATACACTTGAAAGACATGGGCTGTCTGAGAAGAAAAAGACCTCAAGAAAACAGCAAAGGGCCCGGCTAGATAGCTCAGTGGATAAGAGCGTGCTGGGGTACCACATGGGAGG
>PVKH010042059.1:0-10869 GCA_004027955.1 Chaetophractus vellerosus
CTTGCTGTGTGATTTTTGCGTTCTTTTTGTGTCTGCTTGTCTCCCCCTCGTTGTGGTGACCCGCCGAGTCAGCTCACCGTGCGGCGGCCTTGCCTGCTCGCGGGGGCTTGCCCTGCCCGTGGCGGCTTTGCCCTGCCTGTGGCGGCTTTTTGCCCCGCCCACGGTGGCTTGCCTTCTCAAGGCGGTCTGCCCGCTCAGGGAGGCCCTGGGAACCGAACCCGGGGCCTCCCATGTGGTAAACCGGCGCCCTACCAATTGAGTACAGCCAGCCCCTGGTTGAAGCTTTTCAAAGGGTCTCAGGGAAGGGGGAGGACACAGACACGAATCTCAGCACCTCCTAGCTGAGGCCGGGCTGGCACCGCACGCACCTGCATAGAACTCCCCAGCTGCCGGAACCAGGCCGTGTGTCTTCCCTGCTTTGTAGACGTCCTCGCCCCTCAGGGTCACAGCGTCAATCTGCCCGGCCTGAGGGGAACAGAGAGAGTGACTCGGCTGGGGTGGGCCCTGGACAGTGCTGGACATTGGCCGGGATCCCGCTGGGGAGCCAGGGCCTGGTCTCTCAGGGGTGGGGAACGCCCCATCCTGCCTGGCCTCGCCCCCTCTGCTCCTTGTGAGGCTGCGTGGGCAAGAGGGGTGTGAGCACTTGAGGGGGCAGAGGGCTGAAACCAACCAACACAGGCATTTCCGTTCTTGGGCTTCTGGTTCAATCTTCTAGCACAGGTTTACTGAGGGCCTCCTGTGTGCCAGGCCTTGTTCTGAGCAAAACAGCACAATCCCTGACCTCAGGCTTGGCACGGGGTCCCCCCTGCTGGGCAGGGACTCTGTACTGTATGCTAGCACCCGGCCACGGGCTGGGCCCCAACAGAGCACAATACAGTGTACATTTGTTGGGTGCGTGTTTGAGCAGATGAATGAGCCAGGTCTTAAGAGATGGCAGAGTCTCAGGGCCTGAGACTCCAGAGCTGAGGGATAAAGCCAGGCCCAGCTCTTCCTCTCTCTGACCACTGGAACCCTCCAGGTCATGTGCACACCCCCTCTGTCTTCCCCGCTGGCCGATTCTGAAGCCTATTGAAGGATGGGCCCTCAGACCCTGTGAGGAGCTGACATGTAATCAAGCCATAGCTGTGGAACAAAACTAGAGGGAGAGAGTGGGCACCTGCACCCCCGAAAGGTGCCCCATGCCGCTCAGGCCCAGAGGCACCAGGTTAAGAGGGTGGGTGAACAGGACTTGTGCTGATGCTTTGAGCCTGAGGGTGCATCTCCAGGGCCCTCATTTCCACCGCCCCAGCCCCGCTTCTACACCCTGTTATATCTGGGAGGACACATGGGCCCTGGGTCACTGTGGCTGGGGTGGTATTACAGCCACTCTGGACACCATCTCTGAGGGCTTTGGAAGCTGGAATTGAGGGTCTTTGAACCTCTTGCTGGGATTCTGAGAAACTGCTGAAGTCTGTCCTCTGCCCCAGCCCCTGGGCAGCCCCTTCCCCGTCTTGCCCAGGGGCTGCTGAAACCTGCCTCCCAGCACCTCTCCTGCTTTGGAGCCCCTGGGATGAAGCCAGCCCGACACAGGACAGCCTGCCAGGCCTTCAGAGATAAACCCCCACCCTCAAGTCTTCCCTTCCTCAGCTCAAGACTAGGCCCCTCCTCCATCATGTCAGCTCTGCAAACAGATTTCCATCGGCCCCTGGGGAACGTGGCTCCTCTACCCCTCCCTCCCCTGACCTGGGGCAAATTCCTTCCTCAGCCTCTCTCAGCCCCAATGTCCACATCTGAAAATGGAGAAAATAATCATACCCACCCCATACGGTTGTTGTGGGGTTTCCATGAGAAAACCCACGTAAAAGGCTTCACCCGGCGGGCACCACAGGACACGTTAGCTCTTACGAGATTGTTGTCCATCACCATCCTGGCTGCCCCCTTTGCTCCTGTCCAGTTTCCCGGCTGGGGCAGGTGCTCGCTCCTGGTGGGCTGTGGCCTGCCTGGGCTTGGGGACTGCCTGAGGTGGGGTCCTGGGAACGGCTGGGCCCATCCATCAGGCCTGGCTGCTTTGCTCTTACAAAGCAGGAAGGGAGCAGTCCAGGACCCCGCGGCTGGACACCTGTGACCAAACAGGACCTCCGCAGTGTGGCCCCAATCTCCAGGAAAAGAATCCAAGCAGGACGGAGCTGAACAGGCCTCGGAGACGGGGACCAGTGCTTTTAAACTGGGCAAGCCTATTAGCGGGTGCCTCATCAGTTTAATGGGTCATGACAGGCATTACAAAATAATGAAACAGACAAGGATAGAACACAAAGTAGAATACCAGTACACGCTGTACTTAGTAAGGGCAAGTATCGTTCGGTGAAACTTTTTCACATCTCTCTATATACGGAATATATATATAAGTATCTCACATATTTAGAACTGAAAGAAAAGTTCTTGTGTACTAGATTGTGATGTAAAATGTATTTTTGACTGAGGCTTGTTGCCAAAGAAGTTTAAAAACTTTGATTCAAGCCAAACCCCCCTCCTTAAGCACAAGGGGAAACTGAGACGCAGAAAGGGGAAGGCATTTGCCCAAGAGCACAAGGCTAGTCTCAGGGGCTCAGTGAGGAGTCATCCCTGGGCTCCCCTGGGGTGGGGCAGCTGTCCCTGTGGGCTCTTTCCCCTCCCTCCCTCTGGGGGTGCTCACAGGACACTTCTCCTCCCCAGGCCACCCTGTATCCTCCAGGCTACCTGCCCCTCCCCGCCGTGGTCCCCACCTGGATCTGTTCCATGCAGTGCTGTGGGGACTCGGCTGACATGCACTGGATCTCCGGCTTGAGCCGCTGCCGGCTGAAGGCCACAGCCATGTCCCCACACTTCTGGATCTCAGGAGTGGACAGCACACACCAGCGCAGGTAGTGGGGCAGCCCTGTGGGGTGCGAGCATGAGGTCACCCAGGTGCATGGCCTGGCCAGTCGCGGGCTGTGGGGGCCGGTAGGTACCCCAGTGGGAAGAGCCTGGTGTCAGACAAGGGAAGTCCTGGCTCTTCTTGTTAGCTGTGTGGCTGCGATAAGCTATTTACCCATTTGATCCTGCTTCCTCATAGAGAAAGGGGATGGCTGTGAAGCGGCCCGAGGCAGACCATGGGATAACAGATTATCCCAGCCCCTGGAGCAGCTGGGGTAGAGCAGGCCCCACAACTCCCCAGAGGCTTCCTACCCAACCCCTGCGGGCCTGCTGGGGCGAGCACCCTCCCGGGGCTCTCCAGAAAGCTCCACCATGCCAGTGGCCAGGCTGGGCTGGAGCTGGGAGGAGAGGAGCTGGGCGGACTTACGGGCGGGGTCACAGAGGAGACCCTTCAGGGCGTGCAGGTACTCGTGGCCCAGCCATGCCTCGTAGGTCTGCGTGGCGATGGGCACCAGCTCCGAGGTGGCGTCTTTGAAGAGCAGGTTCTTTTGGCCATAGGCCTCAGAGCTGAACATCTGGAAGCTGCTGTCCTCGTGGCTGAACAGGCGCTGTGTGTCAAGGGGATGGGGGTGGGGGCTGGTGAGGGGCTGCGGGGGGCTGCCCAAACCCCGCCATCCTTTCCTGCCCAGTTCAGCCACCGCCTCCTTCCTCCTGTGACCTCAGGCCCCAGGCGCCCCCGCCAGGACCAGGTGAGGCACCACCCCCTCCGTGGAGCCTCCTCGCAGCCCCGCACTCCTTCCTCTGTGTCCGGCCAGTGCGCTCTGCCTTGTCATGCGCAGCTGTTTGGACGCACGATTAGGGCCTGGGTGTGGGGTGGTACTGAGGACAAGCACTAGGACTTGGGGCCCCAAGAAGACAAACCCTAAGGAGGGAATCCTCTAGGGCAGGAGCCCCAGGTGGGAGCTGAGTTGCTGGCCTCTCAGGCTGGCCCCAGCTGGCCCCAGCCCCTGGCCCTTTCCAGTCTGGGCTCTCTTCATCCCTTCCCTTGCTCCCGACCTCCTGTTCTCTGGACCAGGAAAGGTCGAATGGAGAGAGGTGGGAGGCAGGGAATTCTATAGGCTCTGCCAGTTCTCTAGGATCAATTTTCATTGGTTTAATTTTGGTAATTTAAAAATCCTGAATTTAAGCTCATCCTGGATCTTCCAGATGACAACCACTACCAGCAAACAGTGTCAGTGCACTCTTGTGGGTTGGTGTCAGGGCCTGCCCAGTCCACTCTAGTTGCCACAGGATATTGAGGAAAGTCACACATGACAGTCCCAACAGGTGCAGGCCCAGGACCCCCACAGTGTCCGGCACTGATTGAGGGAAGAGGTTAAGTCCCGGAGGCACTGCCTGTGGGTCGACGCCTGGCTCTGCCACGTGGGCAAGCTACTTAGTCCAGCCTCGGCTTTCTAGCTCAAAAAGGAACATACTGTTATCACCTGCTAATAGGTCGGGGATGGAGCACAGGGTTTGGCTTGTAAATGGCTCCTCTGATAATTATTATCATGTGGCCGTATGAATGGAGCAAAACTAAGTAACGCTGGCGCCCTAGCAGTCAGAAATGTATTCCTGTGTTGTAAGCAATGATGTCAGCAGAACATTATTCACCACATTTAATTCATGCCATAGTTTGAAATTTTTTGGTTTTGTCATTTTGTTTATTTGCTAATACGGTGTGGTTTGGGGTTTAAGAGCCAGAAGTACAGGAGCGTTCTCTGAGGGGCAGGGTCTCCCACCCCCGGCCCTCCCTGGCCAGTCCTCCTCCCTGCCAGCTAGTGAGGGGGACACTCCTCCATACAGAGGCCTGGGCCCTGGCTGTGGTCTGTCCCAGGGGCGGGTCTCTGGGTCCTGCCCCTCCCGGTCTGGCCGGCCCGGCCCCAGGATGCTCTAGTCCTCAGTGGCCACCCTAGTGAGAGACAAGAAGGTCCAGCAGAACCCCAGGTACCTGCATGGGGTGTCCTGGACTCACCTGACCTTCGTTGAGCAGCCGGAAGATGAGACCCCCGTCCATGTCGGCCCGCACCACCACGGCATGCGCCGGCACCCGGGCCAGGTGGCACTGCCTCCACTCAGTGACGGCGGCCCGGCTGCCATCCCGGCACAGCAGCTCGAAGTCCCGCGACAGCAGCGCCTGGCCCCAGGAGGGCAGGGTTCTCCCTGGACAAACAGAGGGGCTGTGGTGAGCCAAAGCCTAGCCTGCGAGGGGTTTGGGAGGGCCCAGGGGAGGGAGCCTTGGGGCCAGAACCCAGAACGAAGAACAAGAAGAGGAGCTTGGCAGCTCCATCTTCCAACACCAGTCTTTCAGCAGACTGTGCCTATTTACTTATATGGTCTACCTGCCACCAATTTCTATTAATAAAATGGACTTGAGATGTCTGACAACAATAGAACACATTTAAGCAAGATTATTTATTAAAGATAGAAAGACTAAAAGAAGCTTAGGATGAAAGAGATGAATGTACCAGGAACCTAGGATGAGTTCATCATGGCCACTGGGCACTAAATTTGGCTCTAAGCACAGGGCGGAGGGCAGAGGGTAGAGGGCAAAAGGCTATGGTAGAAACCAAACCCTGACAGAATCCACCCAGAACCATGGCCCAAAGAGAAAAGGGCACCTCCCCACAATTTTCTCTAACCCTCAACTATTAATATTTTGGCATATTCCTTCAAGGCTTTTTTTCTAAGCATTTACAGTTTTAACATGGTTAAGGAAATACTTGATCAGCAACTTTGCATCCTGCTTTTCTTTCACTTAACCATTATAAAGTATTTTCCTATATTATTAGAAATATTTCATGAAACATATATTTCTCTCTCTCTCTTTTTTTTTAAGGAAGTACTGGGGATTGAACCTAGGACCTTGTACATGGGAAACAGGTGTTCAACCACTGAGGTACATCTGCTCCCTGATGAGAGCTGGTCTTTGTTTGTTTTTTTAGGAGGTACTGGGGATTGAACCCAGGGCCTCGTATACAGAAAGCAGGCATTCAACTACTTGAGCTACATCCACTCCCCCTATAAATTTTTTAATAGAAAGCAAGCTTTATTTGATAGTGTGACTATCAACACCAAATAGGAATACTGAAAAGACTAAGAATAAGGGCTGCAACTGAACCATGCCATAAAATATGCCGCAGATGGTCCTACATAATATTCTTTAACTTTTAACTTTTCAAATGAGGGGAAAATCCTCTGTTAGGAAATAAGAGGGGAAAGGATTATTTGTGGGATCTTGAAAACTCCGTTCACTCCAAAGCTATTTAAAAATAAAAACAAAAAACAAAAAACAAAAGTGTAACAGTTTGGAGAACTCCATAAAGGTCATTTTTAATGGCTGCATGATAGTTTACAGCACTCTTAACAATTACTCAGTGCAATTCTTCCCCTCTCCCCCAACTCTTCTCTATTTTTAAACTGCTGCAAAACATTTGTTTGAACAGAACTCTGGTGTATCATTTGGCCTTCCCTTGAAACAAATGCATTATATAGGTACTTCTGCCTTTTTTTTTTTTTTTTTTTTTTAGGAGGTACTGGGGATTGAACCTGGGACCTCGTACATGGGAAGCAGGCGCTCAACCACTGAGCTCCACCCGCTCCACTATATAGGTATTTCAACTGGCTGGGGACAAAGTCCTATTACTTTAATACTTTAGACATACACTTCAATTCTATTCTTTTTGCTCTTATCTTCTTGCATAAAGACTCTTTTAGAAATTATTTCCCTAGATTTCCTTAGATTACCATCAAAGCATTTAAAACATTTAGCCCACTACATCCCTATTCTTTCTCTTCCTTCCAAGTTCTCCTTTGCTTGAATTATCTTGGGGCCTCAGTCCAGGGCAGCCCATCTTTATAAGGTTGTCCTGCTCTGGGGACAGCCACGATTTAATCTCAAGTCCTATGTACCTCATCCTGTTTTAGATCATTCCCCCCACCTTTCTGAAATCTGGTTCACGTTTGCCTTCATGAAGGTCAGGCCTTCTGACTTAAAGGCAATGATTAAGAACAATAATAATAAAAGGCAATGTTTTAAAAGGGACAATGATCAGACGTTCTGGAATAGGCAAAACTATTGAGACCAAAAGCCTGATGGGGCATTGCCAGGATGGGGGTGAGGGAGTGAGGGAGGAGCTGACTGCAAAGGCAAAAGGGGCGCAAGGGAATTTTGGGGTGATAAGTCAGTCTGTTTTAGACCTTGAATGTGATAGTGGCTAAACAACAGTATATTTTTGGCAAAGCTCATAGAATTGTACTTCAAAAAGAGTGAATTTTGCTGTCATGTAAATTATACCTTAATTTTTAAAAAGTAACAATAAGTAGACAAATCCAAATTAAGGAACATTCTACAAAATTACTGGCCTGTACTATTCAAAAAGGCCAATGTCATAGAAAACAAAGACTGAGAAACGATTCTAAATTAAAGGAGACTAAAAGAGACATAACTAAATACCATGTGTGATCATATATTAGATCCTGGGCCTGAAAAAATTGCTGTAAAGGATAGAATTGGGGCAATTAGTGAATTTGGAACATGGACTGTAGATTAGATAAGAGTATAGTATCAATGTTACATTTCCTGAATTTGATAACTGTACTCTGACTAGATACATGTCTCCTTGATCTTAGGAAATATATACTTAAGTATTCAGGGGGGCGGATATGGCTCGAATGGTTGGGCGTCTGTCTCCCATGTGGAAGGACCTGGGTTTGATCCCCGGCACCTCCCGGTAAAATAAAGAAAAATATAGAAGGAGCGCAGCATGGGCTTGCCCCCAGGCCCCGCTGAGCCACACAGCAAGATGACATAACAGGAGAGTGACACAAGGGAGAGCCAAGACGAGACGTGCCAAAAAACAGGGAACAAAGGTGGTGCAGGTGGCAGAGCACCTCTCTGCCACATCAGAGGTTCCCAGGATCGAATCCTGGTGAAGACAGGAGGAGAAGGATGAGAGGAGAGGGCAGGAAACAGACACAGAGAATTGCTCAGTGAATGGACACAAAAACAGCAAAAACGGGGGGTGGGGGGTAAAATGGATGAAAGTAAATAAATAAATAAACACTAAAAATAAACAAATCAAATATTCAAGGGGTATGACGTAGGCAACTGCACTCTCAAATGGCTCAGAAAACACACATGCACATACATGAAGGATATTTCAAATGTGGTAAAATCTTAAAAGTTGGTGAATGTGGGTAAAGGATATGTGGGAATTCTTTAAACTTGCACTTCTACTAACGCTCCATTATTTCAAAATTTAAGAAAACGTTTTAAATAACAATGCTGTAACAATCGATGCATAACCCCAAATGGGGCAGGCTGCCATCTTTCTTGGGGTGATTTTACTACGACCTTGTCAAGGGGTTAGGGGTGGTTTCTTCAGGTAAGAGGATAAAAACGCCAGAAGGGGCCATCGATGAAATCTAGAGATTTGCAAACATTTTTACAAGCTGAACTGAGTCCTCAAGTGGAATTGGGCATGGAACCCAACCCCATGAACGAAGCAGAGCAGAGCGGCACCTGCAGAGCAGTTTGCAACGCCCTGGTGAGACCCACCTCTTCTTTTGTACGGAAGGGAGCGCTAAGGTTCAGAGAGTGAGGGACTTGTCTGAGTCACCCAGAGAATTCTGCTCCCACTTCCGGCCTTCATTCGGGGACCCACCTCACCCAGCCCCAGCCTTTCCATCATGGAGAATCTCCTCCTGGGCCCTGGCTCCTGCCTCAGCCACCCTGGGGCCAGCCCCCGCCCACCTCCGCTCACCGTCTGTGTTCTCCAGCACCGTGCTGTGCTTCACGAAGGCCACGTCCCCTGCCCCTTCGGCCAGGCACCTACGGAGAAGGAGAAGCCAGTGACGGGTGGGGGCGCTGAGCTCCCGGGGAAGGGGGGGACCAGCTGCCCCTGAGCCCCGTGGCCCTGCCCCTCCTGGTCTCTGTCTAAAGAAGCCTCTAGAGGTCTGCCCAGGACTTTTGGGTCATGGTAGGCACGGGCAGGGAAAGCCTGGGTCTCAGAGTCACAGTTTGGGTTCCAGCTCCCCAGCTTTTTGGCTGGGGGGCTTTGCCAAATTGTGCACCCTTTCTAGCCTCAAGTACCAGGTGTAAAATGGGGATGACAAAGCAGCTCTCCGTAGGGCTGCTGTGAGGATGAGAGCTCTCTTCTAGATCCTACATGATTCCGTACAGCTTAGCTCAGGTCCCGCAAGGAGGAGGCACTCACAAGTCAGCAGCTACCAGCAGTAGCCTGAACACACAAGGTGGTGTGAAGATGATTCTGCCCTGAAGCAGGGGATTGGACTGGAAGACCTTTTCATGACATACCAAACATTTCCGAGTGGAAGAGACCATAACTTTTACTTATTCTTTGTTCTGCCCAACGAGGAAGGCAGGTCAGGGCTCTGCTGGGCAAAGGGGCTGCCTGGGGTTGGACAGGGAGGGACACGTCCAGGAAAACGCTGAGGGCCAGGCAGAGGCTGCTGGCAGGGAGAAGGGCACCTGGAGGTGCTCGGGGCTCTGTCTTCTCTCTATGCTAGAAACTGCATTTGCCAGCAGGCCTACCTGCTTCCGGGTGGGAGCACCGAGACCAGGGTAGCTGAAGGGACTCAGGAGGCTTCAGTTCTGCTCCCCACTGAGCGGGTGTCCTCATTTGTGGATTGACAGAATTGGACCACAAGCCGCTAAAGACACTCCTTGGATCCCTGGGGACTCGCCTGAAGTGCCAGCCTGAACCCGGGGCAGAGACAGGCTGGCCCTCGAGCGTCAGGCCTCGGGGGTCCCTGCCACCCTCCTTGCTGCCTTGCTGGACTGAGGGAGTGGGGGAAAAGGCTGTCATTTCCATTTTCTTCTCTCTGAGCCCTCTTTTCTCTAAATATACCACACTTGTTGATTTTGTGAGCAAATCCAGCCTGGCATATTCCAGTTGGATGTTTTTAAACTAACCAAGGAATATGAACTATACAAAGGGAGCTTTGACAAGATGCAGCCGGTGGGCCACGCCCCCCTCGATGGCCCTCTCTGTGCGAAGGTGCTTCCAGCCCTGTGGCCTCCTTGCCTCCCCCTGATTCAGCCCTCCCGTGCCCAGCAGATCCTCCCCAGGCCCTCTCACCTGAAGGCCCCGCTGTAGTCATAGTATCTCTCCAGGGGGCTCTTGTCACACACCCCCTCCCCAGTGCTGTCACCCCGGCAGAGACGACAGAGGGACTCTGAGTAACTGGTCTCTCCTGCCCCCGGGACACAGCTGCCCCCAAAGTAGTCACTGACAGCTGCGAGGAAGAGGCAGAGGGAGCCGGTCAGCCATGCGGTCAGAGCCCTGGCCCGTCCCCAGGGCCGCAGGCTGGAGTGAGGAGGGGCCTGGGCTCCATGGGGTGCTGGCCTGGACTCCACTGAGAAAGGAGTCACCTTCTGTCTGGAGAGAATTGGGGAGCTGGATCAGATCAGCAAGTCCTGAACTGGGTCCACAAAAGTAGCAGCGGGGTCTGGGAGTGAATGGGTGCTGTTATTTAAAAATGGCTCAGGAGAAGAAAACGTTTACCCACAGGACAACTAAATATCAACTAAATACGGTTCTCATTGTAGATTTCATTTTAAAATCAGTTATGTTTGTAACAGTCCTGTAAGTTTCAAAGTTTCTTAAAATAAAAAGTAAAAATAAAAAATCAGTTATGTGATCAATAAAAGTGAGAACTAAATTATAACTTGATGAGTACGATGAATTTGTTAGACAATACTTCTCAAAACACAAGCAGGGAGGGAAAGATAGAAGGAGGTCTTGATGGTGAAGAAGCAGGATCTGCTTCATGGATGGTCAGGGTTCTTGCCAGCACCGAGCCTGGGGTCTGCTCCCTTGATAAATATTTATCCTGTGCTGAGGAGCTGGGGGCAGGATGGGCGACACAGGGGCTCTGCAACCCAGCAATCAGGCCACGCGCATCCCTGGTGGACTGAGCTCTTCCGGAGAGAAA
>PVKH010042060.1:0-10870 GCA_004027955.1 Chaetophractus vellerosus
CCAGCTGCCATTACTAGTCAAAATTCTTAAAATATTCTGCCATTCCAGCAGTCAAACTTCTTAAAATGGTTGTGTACACACACACACAGACACACACACACACTTTTATACTTACCTGCCATTCACTCTTGAAATTACTCAACTGGCTTCGGCTCACAGCATTCCACAAACTTTACCAAGGTTATGAATAGCTACATTTCAATCCTCACCTCACCAGACTTTTCAATGGTATTCCCATCTGCTGACCTGCCCTCCTTCTTGCAGTGCTCTTCTCTCAGATCCCTTTGTACAATTCTCTCCTGATTTTCTTCCTATCCCTGGCTATTCTTTTTTTGTTGCCTTTGTCCACCTCTCCTCCTCTATCCAATCTTTACATGTTACACGTCCTCAGGACTTGGTCCTATGACTGTACCCATGAATTTGTATTTCCCAAAGGCATACCAAAATAATCATGTTTAAAACTGAACTTTTGATATCTCTGCCTTTACCAACCACTTCTAAATCACTATCTTCTCTTCCCAATGACTATTTCCCTAGTCTAAACTACTGTTACCTTTCACCAGCACTACTACCTTAGTCTCCGATCAGTTTTACTGCTTAACTTATCATACTGCTTTTACTTGCTCCTTTTTCAACACCCAGGATGGTCTTTTAAAAATGTACATCACATTGTATCAGTCCTACTTAAAATGACTCGGCAACTTCTCCATTTCTCCCCCACCAAATCTTCATATCTGCCAGTTTGCTCACCTAGTTGTGCTGTTTCTGGAATCATTAACCAATAACTTACCACTGTTCTTAGACTAAAACTCAAGCTTCTGTCACACACACATCATGACCCTGGCCATACTTTCCATCCGGATCCTGTGGGAGTCTCTGCTCTGCTCTCTGTGCTTCAGCTACCCTGGCCTTTCACTTCTTGGAATGTACCAAGCCTTTACCCACCTCCTATCCTTTGTAAGTGCTATTTCCTCCACTGCAAGTCTTTTCTTCTACTCTTTGCTTGCCTGGAGCCTCTCACCCTTAGAGTCTCAGCTCAAGTGCCATTTCTTCATAGAGCCTTTCCCCAATCAATCAATTCCCTATTATTGTCTCTCCAAGCACATATCATAGCACCTTTTGCATCGTGTAACTATATATTTACACTATTTTATATCTGTATCCTCCATTGTAATGTAAATTCCATCAGGTTTGTATCTGATTTTGTTTCCAACATAATATCAACCGATATCATGTGCCTATGACAATATCTGGTACATAGATGCCTAATAAATACTTATAAAATAAATGGCATGGAAGTAAGAAGGAAAGAAGGAAGGGAGGAAGGGAAGGAGAGAGAGAAGAGAAGAAGGAAAGAAGGGCAAGTTTCCCATGAAGCTGTTTCATATAACCACTAAACAAAGGAACAGAGACAAGGGACAGGTGCTTTAAGCAAACATATAATTCATGAAAATTTAAATTTACATAAAGGGTATGTTGAAAGGTGATTTTTCCACTTTACACAAAGATCCATCATAAGAGACTTTAAACAGCCTTCCCAGGTACATGTAAAATAACATTTTATTGATTAAAACCATATGTTTTCCAGAATTTTTCAGGAAAATAACTTTTAAATAAAGCAAGGTTGACCTATAAGCAATTTCCTTAAGGGACCTAGCCCAATATGGCTAACTGTCAAATTTCTGAGGTAGTAGATAATGAGAGGCTTGGAATGCAGTGGATATTTGAAACTCTAAAAGGCAAAACACTTTCAGCCATTCATGGAGCTCATGTCTTTTCTCATAAACACAGCTAATATACAGATGAATCAATGCTTTTGAACCTTCCCAACTCTGTTCTCTGTATCTCAGAGAGGATAAAAATGACTGTGAAATTACACCCAGATAGGCCACTATGGAAAGTAGAACAAAGATTTGGAAATTTCATTAAATTGACTTCTTCCTCTCAACTCCCTCACAACTCCTCCGTACCTACCATTGATAATTAAGTTGCCTAATTGCAAAACTGGAAAAACAATTCAGTGTGCTAATAAATAAAATGCAATTAACTTTTCTGAATCTCATTTTCCTCATCTGAACAAATAGGAGTTCTTTTTTTTTATCTTTATTCTGGCAACATATATACAACTTAAGTTTTCCCATTTTAACCATGTTCAAATATACAATTCATTGGTGTTAATCATATTTAAAATGTTGTGCCTGCATCACCACCATCCATTAGAAACATTTCCCATTATCTAAAACAGAAACTCTGTTCCAATTAAGCATTAACTCCCCATTTGCTACCCTCACCCAGTCGCTGGTAACCTGTATTCGAACTTCTGACTTTATGAATTTGCATAATCTAATCATTTCATAACAATTACATCACACATTTGTCCACTTTTGTCTGGTTTATTTCCATCAACATGATGTCTTCAATGTTCATTCATGCTGTAGCATGCATCCGAACTTGAATCCTTTATATGACTGAATAATATTCCATTGTATGTACATACCACATTTTGTTTATTCATTCTTCAGTTGATGGACACTTGGATTGCTTCCATCTTTTGGCAATTGTAAAAGAGCCACTATGAATATGGATGTGAAAATATCTATACAAGTCCCCGCTTTCAGTTGTTGTGGGTATATACCTAGAACTGAGATCGCTGGGTCATATGGTAATTCTGTACTTTAAAAGGAACTGCCAAACTCTTTCCACAGATGCTGTACTGTGTTACATTCCCACCAATAATGAACAAGTGTCCCTATTTCCCTTCATCCTCTCCAATACTTGTTACTTTCCATTTTTTAATAGTAGCTCTTCTAGTGGGCATGAAATGATATCTCCCTGTGGTTGTAAGTTGCATCCCCCTCATGTCTAATGATGTTTGTTGAGCATCATTTCATGTGCTAATTGGCCATTTGTATATCTTTGGAGAAATTTCTGTTCAAGTCTTTTGCCATTTTTTATTGGTTTGCTTTTCTTTTGTAGTTTGGTTATAGGATTTTTTTTTTCTACTCTGGATATTAAACCCTTATAGAATATATGCTTTTCAAATACCTTCCCCCATTCTGTATGTTTGTCTTTATACTTCCATGAAAAATTGCTTTGATGCACAAAAGTTTTTAATTTGGAAGAAGTGCCGTTTTTCTATTTTTTCATTTGTTGCTTTTAGTGTAATGTCTAAGAAAGTATTACCTAACACAAGATTCTGAAGATGGTTCCCTATGTTTTCATCTAAGAGTTTTAGAGTTTTGGTTTTAATATTTAAGTCTTTGATCCATTTTGAGTGCATTTTTTAAATGTAATGTGAGGTAGAGGCCCACCATCATTCTTTTATGTATGAATATTCAGTTTTCCCAGCACCATTTGTTGAAGAGACTATTCTTTCCCCATTGAGTAGATTTGATACCCTTGTCAAAAATCAACTGGCCAGGGAGGAGGGGCAAGATGGTGGCAGAGTAAAGCGCTCCAAGGGTAAGCTCATCCTACACTGCAGTTAGTAATTACCCAGAGCTATCTAAAGCACCTGTTTGGGGGGTCCAGGAGACCAGAAGAGCATCCTACAAACATCCTTGGAAGGATGGAAGGAGGAAACTGCCCATATGCAGTGAAGATTCTTGAGTAAAGCACTCCATACCACAGAGGCAGATGCCCATCCCCTACCGGTGGCACAGGCAACTCCACAGCTATTCCCTGGCTGGACTTGGAAGCTACATAACTCAAAATTAGGGTGAGAAGAGAAAGCCAGTCACTGACTTTAGCTACTGAGTAGTAAATTTGATTGGCTAAAATCTAATCCTAAGAACAGCCAAAGTTGGAATCTGTCCAAGTCAGAAAGAGACCAGCAGCCTCCATTTTAACTCTACCCCTGGCATGAAGGGAAGCAGGGATGATTGAAAATCACAGGGATGGTAGGGACCGGCTTTTTAGCTTAGTCTCCAGCCCCACATCAAGCAAGGAGGAAGCTGGGCTCTTGGGGCAACTGTAGTAGCTTTCAGCCTGAATGCACTGGATAGTCAGAAACCTTTGGCTCCATCCCTGCCCCCAATATGATAGGAAGGGGTTGTGTTTCCTCAGCGTCTCCGGGCAACTTGCAGGTACTTTCAGCCCTCACAGACTGCACTATTGGATACTTATGGCTCCATCCCTTACCCCAGTAGGATAGAAGGGGAGCAGTGTTTCCCTAGCTTCTCTAGACAACTGCGGGCACTTTCAGCCTATACAGACTAAATTGTTGGGCACTCCTGAGGCTCCATCTCCACCCCTGACAGAGGAGGAGGGGGTCCACTGCTTTATCAGTCTACTTGGGCAACTGTGGTCAGTTTTGACCCATATGGCTAAGTTTGCTGCCCACACCTGAGGCTCCATCCCCACCACAGGCAGGGGAGGGAGAGGTGTGAAGCTTCATCAGTATCTTCAGGCAACTACAGATGATCTTGGCCTGCACGGCTTGGATTACTGTACATGGCTGTAGCTCCACCCCTATCCATCACAGGGGAGAAAGGTGGGAGAAGCTTCATCAGTGCTTTCCTACATTTTCTTCTTGGAGTTTTATGGTTTTCACTTTCTTATTTAGGTCCTTGATCTATTTTGAGTTAAGTTTTGTGTAAGGTGTGAGATAGGGGTCTTTTTTCTTTCTTTTAGATAGAAAGAAGAGACTTCTGGCCCAGCTGGGAGGGCTTGGCAGCCTTGTCAAAAATCACTTGACTGTAGATGTGAGGGTCTATTTCTGAGTTCTTAATTTGGTTCCATTGGTCCATGTGTCTGTCTTTATGCCAGTACCATGCTGTTTTTGCTACTGTAGCTAAGTAACATGCTTTAAAGTGTGGAAGTGAGAGTCCTCCAATTTTGTTCTTCTTTCTTAAGAACTTTTTGGTTATTTGGGGTCCCTTACCCTTCCAAATAAATTTTATAATTGGTTTTTCCACTTCTGCAAAAAAGGCTGTTGGGATTTTTATTGGGATTGCACTGAATCTGTAAATCAGTTTGAGTATAACTGACATATTAATGATATTTAGTCTTCCAATCCATGAACACGGTATGTCTTTCCATTTATTTAAGTCTTCTTCAGTTCCTTTAGCAATATTTTGTAGTTTTCTGAATACAGGTCCTTTAAGTCCTTGGTTAAGTTTATTCCTAAATATTTGATTGTTTTAGTTGCTATTATAAATGGATTTTTTTTTTTCTGATTTCCTTCTCAAACCGCACATCAGTAGTGTATGGAAATGCTATTGCATTTTGCATAATAATCTAGTATCCCGCCTGTGGCAGTTTAATATTATTTGTGAATTCCAAAAGAGATATTGATTATGTTTTTAAACTGGTCTGTTTCTCTGGGCATGATAACCTTTGATTATATTAGATGCAGTTGAGATGTGTAATTAAAGTATGTTAAGATTGGGGCTTTGATTCAACCACATCATTAGAGTGCGCCTCAGTGTTGAGTCCCCACCCACTCAGTGGGCTGATAAAACAGGCTCTCACACAGAAGTAGTCACACAGAAAAGATATACAAAGGATCCTACAGCTCCAGGAAGAGAGATGAGACTGATAGCCTACAGCTGACCTTGTAAAGAGAACCGAGCCACTGAGCCCAGAAAGAAATGAGCCCTGGGGAAAGACATGAGCCTTATGCCAGCTTACAGCTGAGATCAGAAGAAGCTGGAACCATGGAGCCTTAAGAGGAAGAAGGAAAGGTGAACCCTCGCAGACATCACCTGCCACCTTGCATCAACATGTGTCCAATGACTTTGAGTGAGAAAGTACCTCTTAGGGTACCTTGAGTTGGACTCTTTAGGGCCTTGTGACTATAAGCTTCTACCCCAAATAAATACCCTTTAACAAGCCAACAGATTTCTGGTACTTTTCATCAGCACCCCTTTGGCTGACTAATACCCACCATTTTGCTAAACTTGTCTATTAGTTCTAGTAGCTTTGTTGTGAAATTTTTAGGAGTTTCTAGATACAGGATCATACCATCAGTGAATGGTAAAAGTTTTACTTCTTCCTTTCCTATTTGGGTGCCTTTATATTTCTTTATCTAGCCTAATTAACCTAGCTAGAACGGCTAGCACAATATTGAATAACAATGGTGACAGCCTTTTTTAAAAAGAAATGGAAAACACAATTATCAAAACTATTTGGAAGGGTGAGGGGTCCTGAATAGCCAGAAACATCTTAAAAAGGTAGAACGAAGTTGGAGGACTCTCACTTCTGGACTTTAAATCATATTACTTTGCTACAGTGGTAAAAACAGCATGGTACTGGCATAAAGATAGACATAAATATAGACCAATTGAACCAAACTGATGGCTCAGAAACAGACCCTCACATGCTTAGTCAAGTGATTTTTTGTCAGGGCTATCAAGACCATCCAGCTGGGACAGAACAGTCCATTCAATAAAAGGACCCCTATCTCACACCTTGAATAAAAATTAACTCAAAATGGGTCAAAGACCTAAATATAAAAGCTAAAACCATAAAACACCTAGAAGGAAATGTAGGGAAATATCTTCAAGACCTGGTGGTAGGTAGTGGATTCTTAAACCTTATACTGAAAACACAACAAAAACAGGACCTCCTCAAACATAAACACTTATGTAATTCAAAGGATTTTATCAAGAAAGTGAAAAGTCAGCCACTCAGATGGGAGAAAATATTTGGAAACCACATATGCGATGAAGGTTTGATCCCCATGCTATATAAAGACTTCATACAACTCAACAATAAAAGAGCAAGCAATCCAATTTTAAAATGGGCAAAAAACCTTAGACATTTCTCCAAAAAGAAAATACAAAAAAAAAAAGCACTTGAAAAAATGGTCAATATCAATAACTATTAGGGAAATGCAAATCAAAACTACTATGAGATATCATCTCACACCTCATAGAATGGCCATTAGGAAAAAAAAACATCACAATCACAGCTGGAGAGGATGTGAAGCAATAGGAACACTCTTCCACTCTGGATGTTTATGTAAAATGGTGTAGTCTTTGTGGAAAACAGTTTGGAGGTTCCTCAGGAAGCTAAATATAGAACTACCATATGATTTGGCAATCTCTCTACTAGGAATATATCCAGAAGAACTGAAAACTGTAATGCGAACAGACATTTGCACACTGATGTTCATAACAGCATTGGTCACAATTGCCAAAAGATGGAAACAACCTAAGTGTCCATTAACTGATGAATGGATAAACAAAATGTGGTATATACATATGATGGAATACTATGCTGCTGTAAGAAGAAATGGAATTGGGACACATTTAATAACATGGATGAACCTTGAAGACATGCTGAGTGAAATAAGCCAGACACAAAAGGACAAATATTGTATGGTCTCACTAATATGAATTAAATTTGAAGAATAAACACAGAGTTAAAACCTAGAGCATAGGTTACCAGGAGATAGGATGAGCTGAGAACGGGTACTGATGCTTAATGTATGTAGAACTTTTAATTAGCTTGACTGAAAAAGGGTGGAAATGGATAGAGTTGATGGCGACACATTATAGTGAGTATAACCAACACAGCTGGCTTATAAATGGGATTGTGCCTAAAAGGGGTAGTCTAGGGATTCAAATGTCAATTGAAAGTTAGAGAATAATCTAGGGACTGAATAACATAGTGAACCCCGAGGTAGATGAGGATTGTGGTTCATAGTACAAATTTAAGAATGTTCTTCTATCAACTAGAACGAATGTCCATCAGTATAACAAGGTGGTAAAAATATTGAGATGCATGGGAAAAATATAAGTAATGTAACTTATGGACTATAGTTAACAGCAATATTGTAATAATCTTGCATCACTGTCAAATAAGGCACTGCGTAATAATGGGGGGGGTATGGAAAATATATACCAAATATACACTATACACCATAGTTACTGGTAATAGTCTCTCATAATATGTAATAAATGTACCACAACAATGAAATGTGTTGGTGAAGGGGTGTTTATGGGAATTCTGCACATTGTGAATGATATTTTCCTAAGTTCACAACTTCTCTTATAATACACATATTTAAAATAAATCAATTGGCCATAGATGTGAAGTGTTTTATTTCTGAACTCTCAATTCAATTCCATTAGTCTATATGATGGTCCTTGGGCCAGTACCACACTGTTTTGACCACTATAGCTTTGTAATGAGTTCTAAAATTGGGATGTATGAGTCCTCTGACTTTGTTCTTTTTCGAGATAGTTTTGGCTATTCAGGGTTCCTTACTCCTCCATATAAATTTTTGCAAGAAAGCTATTGGAATTTTGATTTTGATTGTGTTGACTCTATAAATTACCTTAGGTAGAATTGACATCTTAAAAACATTTAGCCTTCCGATCCATTGACATGGAATGTCCTTCCATTTATTTAGGTCTACTTTGTTTTATTCCAGAAATGTTTTGCAGTTTTCCATGTACAAGTCCTTTACATCCAGTTAAATTTATTCATTGATATTTGATCCTGATAGTTGCTATTGTAATTGTTTTTGTTTTTTTTCCCTCAATTTCCTCTTCAAATTTTTTATTACTAGTATATAGAAACACAAATGATTTTTGCATATTGATGTTGTACCCTACCTCTTCGCTGAATTCATTTATTAACTCTAGTAGCTTTGTTGTGGATTTTTCAGGATTTTCTGCACATAAGGTCAAGTCATCTGCAAATAGGAAAAATTTTACTTCTTTCTTTTCTATTTAGATGTCTTTTCTTTTTCTTGCCTAATTGCTCTGGCTAGATCTTCCAGTACAATGTTGAATAACTGTGGTGACAGTGGCTATCTTTGTCTTCTTCCTGATCTTAGAGGGAAAGCTTTCAGACTTTCTCCATTGAGTATGATGTTAGCTATGGGTTTTGCATGCATGCTCCTTATTATTTTGAGGAAGATCCCTTCTATTCCTAGTTTTGTTTTGTTTTTGTTTTGTTTTGTTGTTGTTGTTTTTAATCAAGAAGGGGTGCTGGATTTTGTCAAGTGCCTTTTCTGTGTCAGATAAGATTGCCGTGTTTTTTTCCCCCTGCAATATTTAGTGATATAATACATTAATTGATTTTCTCTTTTGAACCACCCTACATATCTGGAATAAATCCTATTTGATCATGGCTTTTAATCACACTTGATCATGGCAGTTTGCAGTATTATGTTGAGAATTTTTGAATCTATGTTCATAAGGGATATTGGTCTGTAATTTTCTTTTCTTGTAGTATCTTTATGTGGCTTTGCTATTAGAGTGATGTTGATCTCATAGAATGAGTGAGGATATGTTCCCACCTCTTCAGTTTTTTTGGAAGAATTTGAGCAGGATTGGTGTTAATTTTGCTTGAAATGTTTGGCAAAATTCACTGGTGAAGCCATCTGGTCCTTGAGTTTCCTTTTTGGGGAAGTTTTGGTTACTGATCCAAACTCTTTATCTGTTATTGGTTTGTTGAGAAATCTTGAGTCAGTGTAGGTAGTTTATGTGTCTCTAGGAAATTTTCCATTTTGTCTAGATTGTCTAATTTGTTGCAGTACAATTGTTCATAGTAACCCCTTAAAGTCCTTTTCATTTCTGTAGCTTCAGTGGTAATATCTCCCCTTTCATTTCTGATTTTAGGTATTTGTGTCCTCTCTGTTTTTTTCTGTCTGTCAGTATAGATAAAGGTTTTTGGGTTACATTAATCTTTTAAAAGGATGAATTTTTGGTTTTATTGATTCTATTTTATTTAATTCTCTATTTCATTTGTCTCCTCTCTAATCTTTGTAATTACCTTCTTTCTGCTCACTTTTAGTTTAGTTTCTTCTTTTTCTAGTTCCTTCATGTGTGAGATTAGATATCTGCTTTGAAATCTTTCTTCTTTTCTAACTTAGCACACTGTTTTCACCACTGTAACTCTGTAATAAGTTTTAAAATTGGGAAGTGTGAGTCCTCCAACTTTGTTCTTTTTCAAGATAGTTTTGGCTATTCAGTAACACGAGGCTATAAGTTACTTTCCCAGCACTGCCTTTGCTGCATCCTGCAAGTTTTGGTATATTATGTTTACATTTTCACTTGCCTCAAGATATTTCCTCATTTCCCTCATCATTTCTTCTTTGGCCTATTTGTTGTTTAAATGTGTTGTTTAACTTCCAAATATCTGAATTTTCCAGCTCTTCCTCTGTTATTGATTTCTCCTTCATTCTATTGTGGTCAGAGAAGATATATTGTATGATTTCAATATCTTAAACTTATTTTGTGACCTAATATATGGTCTCTCCTAGAAAATGCCCCACGTGAACTAGAGAAGAATGTATGTTCTGCTGCTGTTGATTGCAGTGTTCTATATATGTATGTAAGTTCCTGTAAGTTTATAATATTGTACAAGTCTTCTATTTCTATTTCTATTTTTCAAGAATTCTATTGATTTTCTGTTTAGGTGTTCTATCCATTGTTGAAAATGGTGTAATGAAATATCCTACTTTTAATGTTGAACTGTCTACTTTTCCATTCAACTATGTCAATAGTTTTATGTTTGGTGGCAATAGCATTAGGTGCATATATATTTATAATCATGATGTCTTTTTGTTGAATTTACCTCTTTATCAGTATAATGTGACCTTCTTTTTCCCTCATAGCTGTTTTTGAATTAAAGTTTATTTTATCTGATATTAGTATTGCTATCTCAGCTCATTTTTTAATACTTACATGGAATTTTTTTCCAACCTTTTTCTTTCAGCCTATTTGTTTCTTTCAATTTGAGTCTCTTGAAAACAGCTATAGTTGGTTCATACTTAAAAAAAAAAAATACATTCTGCCAATCTCTTCATTTTAAATGGGGAATTTAATCCTTTTAAATTTAAAGTAAATACTGATAAGGTAGGACTTTCTTCTGCCATTCTGCTATTTGATCTTTATAAATCTTATACTTTTTT
>PVKH010042061.1:0-10870 GCA_004027955.1 Chaetophractus vellerosus
AAATAAAATAAAATAAAATAAAATAAAATAAAATAAAATAAAACTTCCAAAAAGGAAAGTAAACTGTGCTTATAAGTATTCAATAATAGGCAGCCATTAAAATTGTATTTTTAGGCAACACTAAAAAATAATGCTTAGGGATGTATAGTGGGTGGTAAAAATATATAAAAGAGTAAGGAAGTGATTGCTATAAAAGTCATGAAGGCAGACAGTTTCAGGAGAGAGGGAGAGTTGTGTTAAGAGGGTGTTTCTGGGCTAACTGGCAAGGTTCTATCTCCAGAGAGAGGTGGTAGCTACAAGAGTGTTCACCTTATCATTTATTTATGCAGTTTTCTATACCTGTGTTATATTTAACAATATAAAAACATTTTAAGAAAGGGAAATATTGGAATGGGAAAGTGCTCACAACATAAAATTAAGTGGAATAAAAGAAGAGATAAAATTCTTTATGCAGTATGATTCCAATTATATGTATGCCTATTATATGTTTATAGAAATTAAAATATACATGCCAAATATTAATTTTACCTATCTGTTAGGTGTTTTTTTATATGGTACCATATTTTTTCAATGTACAATATAATATTTTTTATAAGATGCAAATGATGTAAATTTTATTATAAAAATAAGATGATAAACCAAACTCATAGGATATTTTAGCCCTTAACCCTAATATATTAAATGTCTAAGTTCTTATAAATTTATGCATTTAATATATTAAAATCATAAAACTTTAGAGCTAGAAGAAATCATAAGCGGTCATCTTATGATCACCACTATTTTATAGACTCAGGTTAAGTGTCTTGGCCAAGGTCCAGAATTAGTTAGGAAGAAACCTGGGATGGGGCACAGGCTCCTGGCCCAGTACACACCTCTACCCTCTCTCCAGCGCTGATACATGCCTTGTATTGAGTGAGCACGCAAAGCCCAAACCCTTAAGGAAATTCCACTGACTTTTCAGAGCATTAGTATGTAAAAATTAAAATTAAGCAATATCACCAATGAAACACAAATTTGCAATGCAATAACAATCTAATAAGGCATCTATTAAAAGTTACTATTGGCACAAATTCATTTTTGAATTTTTTAAAGAAACAAACAAGCATCAACAAAAGAAAAGAAAAAGACAACCCTGAGCGTCTAGAATAACTGCTTGGATTCATTCATCTAATGTACTAAAAGTGGCATGTGACTGCAACAAAGGCCATCACTGCTGCTTTCAATGCTATAAAAATGATACAATATATGGGGCAACTGCTCTAAATCATGCTTGTTTTGACAGGTTCTTTCTGAGTTCCACCTCATTTGCACTTTAGCCCCACTTGTGTGCCATGTACACCCAGGCAATTTGGACAAACACCACATGATTGCAATGTACTCTCCAGAGAGAGGGAAAAAATAAAAAATAGAGGGAGACAAATGACTTCACCTTTGAAGCTCCAATTGCCACCTGGCCTGTTTCTGTTGTTTGACAACCTTTCATTTTTAAAAATTGATTTTTTTAAACACTTCAAGTTTTAACTCCTCAAAATGCAATATTTTAAATTTTCTTCCCTACACTTTACTCCCTGAAAGAGAATCTCCAACCTTCAAGCACACGATATATTGAGCACCTACTATGTGACAGGCACCATCCTCAATGTTAGGAATACAGAAAGAAGTAAAACATAGTCTCTGCCTTCAGGAAGCTAATTATTTAGTGGAGCACCTATACAAACTGATGATGGCAGTAAAACGGGGTTGGTGCTATAAGGAAATCAGTGGGTGCTATGTTAATGGTACTTTACCCTGGGAAAAGCACGTAGCTAATACTTCACGCGAGTCTCTGGCTATACATTCCCATGCCTCTCTGCAACATCTTACAACCCCAAAATGAGGTCAGGTGAAGCCCTAGGAATCTCGATTCCCAATTTAGGTCAAGTTTATATAAACAAATAGCTTTTCTATATATGTGTGCAAAATCAAACACCATACAATTTCCTCATATATAATTTCAAAGACAAGAGTATGAAAAATATTCCTGATTTATCTTCACCTTTCCATGAAGTAGCCAGAGAGTTAATTCCATGAAGATGGGGACCACAGAAGACATTGTAATCAACTAACCAACATCTAAGTCTCCCCTTAAAAACAGAATCCCAATTTTATGTGAGGTAGCTCTCGCTTTATAAACAGTATCCCAATTTTATTTGGGACAGCAATATGTACAGCCTCACTCTGGTAGATAATTCTCTCCCAGACTGTTTCTTCCTTGCTAACAAAATCCCAGATTTGTTTACCTTTGGACACATCATCCAAGGGAGATTAGACCCCTCTCAAGCCCCAGAAAACAACCTTGATTAGTGTAAGCCAATCACGATAGTCTCAGACTCTTTGTACAATGAGAGATTTATATGTGGGGATGAGCTGTAATTCTGGCCAATGAGGCCAATTATACTGTGGGCTTTGGGGAAAATTATTCCTCACCAAGAAAAGGTGATACATGAAGGAAATGAGTCTCTTCTCAGGTTTTCATGTGATGTCCAGATCTATAACAGTCACCTTTCAACAATGAAGCATGAAGCTTGAGGACCAAGCCACCACACTAAGAATAGGAACAGGGAGAGAGAGAAAGAACCTGGTTCCTTTCATGATATCGTTGAGCCAGTCCAGAAGCCAAACTACCTTCAGATTCCCTGCCGTATGATATAATAGATATCCTTACTGTTGCATCACTTTTAATTGTGTTTTCTATTACTTGCAGCCAAGAACATCACAAATGATATGTGAGCATAAACTCTCTTTGAATTGTGTATAAATAAATGACAATAAATCAAAATGTGCATATTTCATTGTCTACAGAATCAGAGAAATCTTCCCATCAGTATGAAGCATATGAAAAGTCATATAGTATGGTAAAAACACTTTCTAATATTTTAATTCTGAAAGATAAACCATAAAGTAATATGATGTGTTTCATAAAAAAGTTCCATTGTAATATATTTGGATCTAAAATCAAGTCATTTAGGTAAATAGCAAACTCCAGCAAAGCAAAACATGTCCAGGAAATGATTTAGAATTCTCAAAACCACTCTCTAGGAATTGGCTAGAAATTAAAAATAACATCTACTATGTGCAGAGCACTATGCTAAAAAAAGTTATATATATATATATATATTTCTCATTTAATTCTTATGATAACTGTAAAAATAAAATACATGCATACCTTGGAGATACTACAGGCTTGGTTCCAGACCACCATAAGAAAGTAAATATAGCAAGAAAGCAAGTCACACCAATTGTTTGGTTTCCCAGTGCATATAAAAGCTATGTTTACACTATACTCTAGTCTATTAAGTGTGCAATAGTATCATGACTTAAAAGAAAGCAATGAACATACCATAATTTAGAAAATACTTTTTCGCTTGGGAACAGGTGTAGCTCAGTGGTTAAGCACCTGCCTCCCACATACGAGGTTCTGGGTTCAATCTCTGGTACTTTCTTTAAAAAAAAAAAAAATTCATTGTTAAAAAAATGCTAAGCATCATCTGAGTCTTCAGCAAGTCATAATCTCTTTGCTGGTTGAGGTTTTTGCCTCGGTATAGATGGCTGCTGACCAATCAGGGTGGCGATTGCTGAAGTTTGGGGAGGCCATAGCAATTTTTAAAAATAAGACAATGAAGTTTGCCACATCAATTGACCCTTCTTTTCATGAAGGGCTTCTCTGTTGCATGCAATGCTCTTTGATAGCATTTTACCCATAGAACTTCTCTTTTAAAATTGGGCTCAATCCCTCTCAAACCCTACCACTGCTTTATCAACTAAATTTATGTAATATTCTAAATTCTTTCTTGTCATTTCAACAATGTTCACAGCATCTTCACCAAGAGTCGATTCCATCTCAACAAACCACTTTCTTTGCTCATCCATAAGAGGCAAGTATTCATCCATTCATGTTTTATTATGAGATTGCAGCAATTCAGTCACATCTTCAAGCTCCACTTTTAATTTTAGCTCTCTTTCTATTTCTATCACATCTGCAGTTATTTCATCCATTGAAGTCTTGAAGTCCTCAAAGTCTTGAAGGCTGGAATCAACTTCTTCCAAACTCCTGTGACTGTTAATATTTTTCATCTCTTCCCATGAATCACAAATGTTCTTAATGGCATCTGGGATGGTAAATCCTTTCCAGAAAGTTTTCAATTTACTTTCCCAAGATCCATTAGAGGAATCACTATCTATGGCAGCTATAGCCTTATGAAATGTATTTTTTAAAGATTTATTTTTTATTTATTACATATCCCCCACCCCCCGCTTCTGCTTGCTCTTGCTGTGTGTCCATTCCTGTATTCCTCTCTGTTCGCTTTGTCTCCCCCCATTACTATTGCGGTCACCACGCAGGTGGCTTTGCCCCTCTTGTGGGCGGCTTCTGCTTCCATTCACAGCCGGCTCTGCTTCAGTTCGCGAGTGGCTGGCTGCGCTTCGTTCGCGGGCAACCTGCCCTGCCCGTGGCGCCTTTGCCCTGTCCATGGAAGCTTTTTGCCCTGCCCATGGCGGCTCCGCTCGCCCTCGGCGGTTTGCCCTTCTCAAGGCGGTCTGCCTGCTAGGAGAGGTCCCCGGGAACCGAACCCGGGGCCTCCCATGTGGTATGCCAGCACCCTATCCACTGGACTATACGGCTGGCCCCTGAAATGTATTTCTTAATAATAAGACTTGAAAGTTTAAATAACTCCTTGATCCATGGGCTGCAGAATGGAGGCTGTTATTAGCAGGCATGAAAACAACATTAATCTCAAACATCTCCATCAGAGCTCTTGGGTCACCAGATGCATTGTCAATGAGCAATAATATTTTAAAAGGGATCTTTTTTTTCCCTGAGCAGTAGGTCTCAACAGTAGGCTTAAAACATTCAGTAAATCATGCTGTTAAACAGGTCTACTGTCATCCAGGCACTGTTGTTCCATTTATAGAGTACAGGCAGAGCAGACTTAGCATAATTCTTAAGGGCCCTAGGATTTTTGGAATGGTAAATCCATACTTCTGAGCATTGGCTTCAACTTAAAGTCACTAGCTGCATTAATCCCTAACAAGAGAATCAGCATGTGCTTGGAAGCTTTGAAGTCAGGCATTGACTTCTCCTTTCCAGCTAAGAAAGTCCTAGATAACATTTTCTTCCAATAGAAGGCTGTTTTGTCTATTGAGAATCTATTGTTTAGTGTAGCCACCCACACCAATATTCTTAGCTAGACCTGGACAACTTGCTGCAGCTTCTACTTCAGCACTTGCTGCTTCAGCTTGCACTTTTAGGTTATAGAGACAGTTTCTTTCCTTAAGCCTCATGAATTAACCTCTGCTAGTTTTGAACATCCTTTTTCAGGCTTCCTAGAATTGAATGGGCTTTGCTCTGGATTAGGCTTTGGCTTAAGGAAATGTTGTGGCTCATTTGATCTTCTATCCAGACCACTAAAACTTTCTCCATATCAGTAATAAGGCTCTTTTGCTTTCTTATCATCCATGTGTTCCCTGGTGTAGCACTTTTAATTTCCTTCAAGAACTTTTTCTTTGCATTCACAACTTGGCTAACCGTTTGATGCAAGAAGCCTAGCTTTCAATCCATCTCAGCTTTTGACATGTGTTTCTCACTAAGCATAATCATTTCTAGCTTTTGACTTAAGTGAGAGACATGCAACTCTTCCTTTCACTTGAACACTTAGAGGCCATTGTAGAGTGATTAATTGGCCTAATTTCATTATTATTGTGACTCAGGGAATAGGGAAGCCCAAGGAGAGGGAGAGAGACAGGGAATTCTCTTCTGGGCTCTGACTCCTGATCTATCCTGTGATCTCTGTTCCTTCTGACTTCTTGTCACATATTTCTTCATTTTAAAGTTGTTTTCTTTTCCAAGTTGTCACAGCAGTGAATATGTTTGCTGACTATCTAGGCAAACTATCTAATTATTAAACCTTGTCATTAGCCACTCAGTGTTTCCAGTATTGTTGTGGTTAGCTAAGTGAAAGACTTTTGTTAAATAACTGATATACATCACTTACCTTAAGAGCAGTCCTGAAGAGTACTGACATATTTACAGAGGTTTCTTAAAATGTTCAATGTTTTAAGCAACATTAACTTGTGACATTTATAAAGCATGGTATTTACATTTTTGTTAATTATTCATTCTCTTTAATCTGTTCTTTGGGACCAAAAAGCAAACAGCCTGGCAGGCATGCTAAAAATTAAAAATCCCCCCAAGCTTGACAGGGACAAGAACCTAGGCAAAACTAAAGCTAAAAAAAAGAAAAACAAGTTAAGCTTTGTAGGATGGACGGATGGATGCATGGACGGATAGATGGATGGAAGGGAAGAAGGAAGCGATAGAGACTATAGTTTATAATGTTATATAATTTAGATTTGTAATAAAGTAGGGAATTAGAAAATTACAGTTTAACTAAATGTAATAATTTTCAAATAATTAAGAAGCAATATAGTCTGATTTATTCAAAGATATGCTTTCATTACCCTAAAAATACATCTTGAGAAGAAAAAAGCCATAAGACTGTGATTTTTTCTGGAGTAAGTCATTTCTTTCCATTTATTCTTACTGGTCCTCTTGAAGGCCTTGTTGAAAATCTAAACCATCAATAGGACAGCAAAGCATATTTTAATGAAGTTTAAGCCTGTTGCAACCCTGGACAAGTAGAAGACTGAAAATAAGACTTTAATCTGTCAGCCAAGCAATTTTCTAAACCTGTCACTAAATTCTGTGAATCCATCTATCCAAAAGGTCAGCAGAAGTAAAGGCTTCATTGCACAAGTTGATACCAGTTCTATGTCCTTTGCCAAGAATGCTTGGGAAAATAAATTATTCCATCGTTTTGATAAATTGACCTAGCAACTAAGTCAGAAAGGTCTTCTTTATACTTTATAATGTAGTAGAAGAGATAAGATAAAATCATGTAACTGTTTTAAGGTAGAATTACTTCAAAGTAGTGCTTAAGGGCTCTGGGATTTGACAGATCTAGGTTTGAATTTGGCTCCACCAGATGTGAGATCTCAGTAAATTTAACTTTTCTATGACTCAGTCTCCCCATTTGTAAGATGGAGATTTTAATAGCACTTAACTGTGGGACAGACTGCTGTCTCTCAATACCCATTCTCCCCTTCTTCCTTTGCAATAGAACCTTAATTTTTAGTTGGATACACAAATGTTTGAAAGAAAAAACAAAAAAGAACTTACAATTCCCAGTCACTTTGAGACAGTGGCCATCTGTCTAAGTCCTGGGATATATATGAAAATAGAATATGGTACTCCTGGGAAATAGCCTTAAAGAAAGGCGGTGTACCAACTTCACTCTTCCTCCTTCCTGCAGCTAGAATATGGATGTGATGACTGAGCTCCAGCAGTATTCTTGGTCCAAGAGTAACTTTGGGAATGGGAACTACATATGCCAAAAGTTTAAGATAGAAAGACTGAGTCCCTGCCACCATGTCATACCATCCCTGTATTGACTACCTCTGGACTTCTTGAATAGGAAAGGAATAAACTATTTGGCCTATGTAATTGTTTGGGGATATTTAATTCTTCTCTATCAAACCTAATCTTAATTGATAATGCCACTACAAAGAGTGGTATGGGGAATTAAATGAGATCATATAACTGCTGTACAGTAAGTGTTCAATAAATGAAACTTATTCTCATTTTCCTTATAATTATTCCACAAGGTTAATATTATGGAATAAATATCCAGAAGAATAAAATATATCTACAAAAGCTTACTTTTCGGACCAGTGACATTAAAAAGTTATAAAAACACTTATTAAAGGATAAACTCTCTACTGGGAAGCAACTTCTGATGTCATTAAAGTAATGACTACCTGCAATTTGACAAAAGGTCAAACAGACTTGGAATAGCAACTGATCCCCAAGGTTACCACATATACATTTTCTTACACCAAGTGTTGTCTGATGTTCTCAGTCTTAAGGACCCTGAATTTTAAATGAAAATGTAAAATGGGAAAGAAGGATATGCCCATGTAGAATCCGTAAATCAAAACCCTTTGCAATGTGATTAATTTCCTGATGATAATCTGAATTTCAAATAGCACTATGGACAAAAGAAACACTTTTGGAAAGAGAAATGAACTCTAAAAGCTCAAAACAAGGAACAAAATAAATAAATACAATACTCTATTTCTCTCTTTATATATAAACATGTTTCAGATTTCTGCAACAGAAATTGTTAAGAATCATTTGAAATTACACAATTTGTATCACAGATATTGATGGAGGATTTGAAAATTAAGGGACAGCTTCCCTCTGCTTCCAACCATAGACTGTGTCAAAATAATGTCAAAACCCAAAAGTTTTTAAAAATACCTGTCAAGATGATTTTCAATGTCTTTACCGTAACCGTACTGCTGCCAGGCCTCCTTTTAGATTGCTATTTTACTTCCTCTAAGTGCAATACCAATCCTATGGTCTTCACTTACTTCTCTAGTTACTTGTACCTAAACTCCCAGGATAGATATCTTGAGACACTGACAGAAAAGCCAGAATAAATTTTATAATTCCTAAGTATAAAATTAGCAGTCTGGCCACCCCCATAATAAAGCATCAACTAGCAATGGAATCCAGCAATGGTAATGGATACAGCACTCCACTTCACCAGAATTCACACTTTTGTTGAGATTGAAAAAAGAAAAAAGGAATGTAGGTATTACTATCAGAATTTTACAGATAAATGTAATGTACACCAGGGTTAAATAATTGTTCCATGTCAAACGGTTTGTGAGAGGCCCAACCAGAATTTGATTCGATGTCTCTAACTCTAAAGCCAGAGTCCATTCCAAAAAGCCCTTCAGCCTGCACGGTGGACTAACAACAGAGAGCATAAAAGCATGTCTTCTTCTATAATATTTGCAATAGTAGCCTAATAATCACAAATGCACCTAGAAAATTGCAGAAAAGACAGAAAAGGGACTCACCATTGAGAAATGCATATTAGGAGATTTCAGTTCCAAGACAAGGTATCCTTGGGGACAGATATGCTTTGAAATGCAGTGTCTTTCAGATTTAGAAAGAAAATCGGGTATAGTATGTAAGATGAAAACTTCCCTGTAAGATCCCAGGCAGCACCTCGTAATCAAATGCATTATTGTTTCTGTAGTGAAGCACATGAATATGCACGCCAAGAGGGATAAATAAAGGCTATAAATAGCTTCATGTTAGTTCAGTACAGTTTTCACTGCTAAATGAGTTCAAGTTAGGTCAGATTTTGAGTTTCGAAAACACTTCCCCTTTTCATAGCGTTTTGGATTTCATAATTGCAATAAGGGACGTGGACTTGTACTATGCCCTGCCTCACCAAATAAGGAAAATACTAATGATAAACTGACTGATTAATTTACCAGAACTGAGTTTCCACGAACAGAGTAAAGATAGTTTTGTCCCATATACTTGGCACAAGCTTATTTCCTGCTTTGTGACTCAATTACAGTCCATTATGGGACTCAGTTGAATTAAAAAGTAGGCCATGAAAATGAAATACTGGTCTGACTAGTAAAATTCAGGTAAGCTATTAAGCAATTCATGTGTGACTGTTCTAATTCAATGTTAAAACTACAGTTAACTTCCAGCTGTTATGCTTAACTGGCAAATAAACAAATGATAAAATTAGAAAGTACTATGAACAGATTGGTATCCCCTGAAATTCATTCATCAATTTGACATTAAAGCCCATCCTGTACAGATTAAAGACTTTTGCTACCAAAGTTTACTTTGGCAAAGGAACTTGCAATAAACAGTCAACATATTAAAATTCAATAGACAATCATTTCTACCCCCATAACTGTATAAACCTGTGGGGTAATTTAATGTGCATCTGTCATCTGTTGGGGAGCCTCAATTCGAAAATGAACCACTGGATCTCTTACATGATTCTACCATGGTATTGCATTGATACTTTTCTCTCCTCTGCTGTGTATATTCTCTTTTTATCTTTGGTCATCTGGGTTCTATAACTGGGAATATTTTACCATTAGACATTTATGTGATTCTTATTTTTAAATGTCAAGATATGTTGGTCTTGGGGAAATTTCTAAATTAATACTGCCAAGAGCCAGGAAAAATAGTAGAACACTAAAAATAAAAATAGACATGTGAAAAAGATTTTAGCAACAGAATAAAAATTTTAAAAAAATATCCATGGAACTATGCTACACAGACAGTGAATCCTAAGTTATCCATGGACTATAGTTAAGTGTACAATTATGTTCCATACCAGTGCAAGGTGTTAATAGAGTAGAATATGGAAATCCTGTATTTTATGCATGATTGTTCTATAAACCCACAAATTCTCTAATAAAGAAAACATAATAATGAAAAGATTTTGTCACAGCACGCATTCCCTTTAATAAGCTTGTGGCCTTTGTTTATGATATGCATTGTCAATATGATGGGTGACAAAGTTACTATTCTTTTAGAGTTTTTGCCTTGTAAGCAGGTTAATGGTTAACTGTAAACTGTTACTATAAACAGTTAAATGACAAAGAAACCATTTAACTAGACCATGGACCACAGAGAATACTGCTACATGGACAATCAATTTTTAAAACTGAGCAAGATAAGAAAAAGCAACAAATAATTTTTCAGTGTTGCACCAAAAATGATGTCTGGCTGGTCAGATTCTAACATAAAATTAATCAACGTCTTTTTTTTCCAATCAGCTGTCAATTCAGTTTTTCTCCCAATTTAATTTTTTCAGAAGGTCATGTCACATGAGGAAGAGGAAGTCACCCATCTGTGTAAGAATAGGAAGGCACAGGGGCCGGCCGTATAGCCCAGTGGATAGGGCACTGGTATACCACATGGGAGGCCCTGGGTTCGGTTCCCGGG
>PVKH010042062.1:0-10867 GCA_004027955.1 Chaetophractus vellerosus
TTTTGCTCATTGTCTGCTCATTGCCTGTTTTGTTTTCTTTAGAAGGCACTGGGAACCGAACCCCGGCCCTGCCACGTAGGGTGCGGGCACGCAACTGCTTGAGCCACATCTGCTCCCTGATCATTTGTGGGGTTTTTTGCTCGTTCTCTGCTTGTTGTTTTTGCTTGTTGTCTGCCCAGTGTTTTTGCTCATTGTCTGCTTGCTGTTTGTTTGTTTTCTTCTTTAGGAGGCAACAGCAACTGAACCCAGGACCTCCCATGTGGGAGGTGGGCACTCAGCTGCTTGAGCCACATCTGTTCCCTAACATTGCTTTTACTTCAGGTGTTCTTGTATTTGAAGGAGAATAATGTGTTATGATGAGGAAATTTAGAAGTAAAATGAGAGGGCAGAGAAATAGAAATCAAAGGAATGGTGGAGAATAAAGAGGAAGAAGGAAAAATGATTAGTCAGAGATAGGAGGGAAGAGAAGAAAAAGCAAAGAATATTTTTATTTGCCTCTCCAAATCATTTTTTCCTCCAGCTTTGGTATTAATACTGTCATACTATTCAAATGGCCTCACAAATCACGATGGTGAAATGAGAAAAGTTGATTAACTGGGAAATTCAACTTGACAGAGCCTTAGAAAGAACTTCATTGAGCTTAGCCTCCACAGTTTACAGAAAAAAACACACTATGAAATGGTTTTCTCAAGTTCTCACTTGATAGATAGTAGTAGAACTGGAATTAGAACTAAGGACTAAGTCAGTGCTGTAAGGTGACAAATAGTATGAAGGGGACGTAACCAAAATTCTGAGATTAAACCAACTCAAAACTTAATGAAGATCACTCCCCATATGCTATGTGTTCTTTCTTGTAATCATAAATGGTTTCATTGCACTCTACATGAATAGTGCCCCTGAAGTGCACATCACCACAGAATTGCTACAGAGGCCCCAGAAAAGGAGTCAGGAAATGGAATTAAGCCCTGCCTAAGAGAATGGGTCATTGGAGGTAAATCTCTTCAATTTTCTGAGCTTCAGGTTCCTCATCTGTAAAATAAAAGGGACATATAGGTAACTTCAAAAGTCTTTTTCAGGTCTGAAAATAAATCACTAGGCTCATTTAAGCTCACATATGACTCCCCACATGCTCGGTCCTGGAGCACTTTCCCCAAAGCAGTATTTATCCAGCGGACCCCATCCGCATGCAGTCGGCCACGTGAGTAGTCAACCCGGTCTGCACTTGGGAAGAGCTTTGCTGCCTTAGTCACTGAGGCACTCTGCATCCTCACCACTCAAGTATGCATTCCTGAGCTGGCCAGAGTTGCTAAGCAGCTCACAAGGGGAAGTTTTTGGGTTTTGTTTTAGTTTTTTTAACTTTTTCATTCTCAGCAGAAAACAGAGCAGAGTATTCGATGACCACATATCCCTCAGTTGCTGTGCTAGGCTCTGTACACAGTCCTAGAGAGAAGGTGCTCTTCTCCAACCCTGAAAAATCTCAAAAGCAAATCTTAAATTTGTGCAGCATGTAGTCAACTCCATTGTACTGTGAAAAGAACCTCAAAAATAGACTTAGTTTATTGAAGAACAAAAGAATGAAAACAGATGTAAGACTTTCATAAACAGAAGGAAATGATCTACAGATGGATGGATGGCTTGCCATAAGAGCTGATATAGCTAAGTGGGTTGAACATACATCCTGCTTTGCCTTAGACAGTCCTGATTATTCCTGCTATACCGGTATAACTAATAATAGCACTTTCTCTCACTCCAAAAGTGTCCCAAGATCATCCCTCATATTAGCCACACTGAAAGGAAGTTTTCCACATATCAGAGGTAGAAGAGAAAGCTTTCTCCAAGGCTTCCTTTCAAGATCTTCACCTTGATTTCCAAGTTCAAGAATATTGGCAAAGTACTGCCCATTACAACCAAGCTTTATTGTCCCACCTCCGTTGTCTCTCAGCCTAACCATGAGAAAGCTATTTGATAACACACGTGACTGACCCCACACCGTGCTAGGTCCACTGGAGAGCCAGTTCCCAGTGGCAGCATCTTCTGGGTCAGACATCACGAGGAGGAGAGACCTATGTGTTTATGGAGAGACACGCTCTCCACAGCTTGAAAACAACCTAGCCCTTACCCTCCCCTCTGTTAGGAGAAAACTAGTCTCTTCAAAGCTAAAAGATGAGGGACTGTACGCTAACTGTTAGCATGTCACATGCCAACACGGACAAGAAGGGTCAGTTCTGGTTTGTAATACAAAAAGTTAAAAGGTATGCTTGTGGTGCTCTCTTCAGCAGTATGTACTAGACTTGGAAGGAGATAGAGAAAATTAGCATATCCCTTGCTTAAGGATGACAAGCAAATTGGTGAAGCATTCCAGATTTTTTTTTTAAAAAAATATAAGCATACTTGTAGACAAGGGAAATGGAAATGGACTGTCAATCCACTCTGTGCTTTATAAACATGAGTCAAAATAAATTTGCTGATGATTCTCATAGATCACGTGATTGGGGGTGTTGGGCAAGATATGAGTTGCCACGGCATGACTCTTATAAAAAGTCAGATCATCACATCTGGGGCTTGTCCAGGAAGTGCTCATGTCTCACATCACAGAGAAACACATGTGGATGACAGTGGCATCTGTCCTTCTCTGTGAATCTAGACACACCCTGGTGGGGTGGGAATAGAGAGGGGATTAACCACCCACAGGAGGCATGTTTATTCTGCTGCTCCTTTTTTTTCCCCTCATGGTAGGTTTTCTTTTCAATTACTTTGGAAGGAAATGGTAAACAAAGTTGCAGATTTAGTTTTGCTTTGTAACAAATGGGGTTTCTCTTGAAGTAGGCGGATATTCCTTGCATTAGACAATAATCACCACATGAGGTATTTCCTGGGAGACCAGCAAGAAGGATAAGATGTATATTAGGGCCTCTTAATAAGGAGTCCATAAGCTTGAATTGAAATTCAAAAAACATTATTCTTGTGGGAATGTGTTGGTGCAGGTGTGATATATTTTTTAAATAATACGCAGTATAGTGTGGTCTTATAAGGGATCTGTGGTTTTCACCTGACTGGCAAAGGGGTCCATGGAACAAAAAAGGTTAAGAGCTCGTGATATGTGATCTGTGACCACATGCACAAAAGAAAATAGTTGTTCTGTTTTGTGTTTTTCTTGCAGAAAATACTAAGTAGAAATTTAAAATGATCATATTGTTCTCTAGGAGATTTTTAAAACTTGAAGTATTGATGAAATGTTTCAAGACCTTTCAAAGTAACCTAATCAGAGCTAAATAAATTATTCACCTCTTCATAAGACAAGAAAGATAAGTGCTATAATTAATGGCACTAATTTTTAAGTAGAGGGGAAAAAAAGAAGCCATTTATTATCAAAATACTCTAGTAAACTCTGACTTAGTTTTCTAGAAGCACCACTCCCATGTCTGGTTTATTGAGCCTATCTAAATGTGCTGCTTTGTGAAAATTGTTATCAGCTATAATCTGTGAAGCCATGTCTTTCTATAATGTTCCTTTGATGACTTTTAAGCAAGGCTGTCATTCTTATGTCTGGGAGCTCTTTGAGCCAACCTGGTTCATGTCCACAACACTCCCATGGTCCAGAAACATACATCTCTGAGAACAGTCGTCGCCGTTGTTCTACCTACTCCTTGACGTGACTATCATCCCTCATGTTTAATGATTGTATTCTTTTGGGAAGGATCTCTTCCAGGAAGATAAATGGAAGAGTCTTCAGGCCCCACTGTCCAAGATGTACCTTCCTCACCAGAATTTATAAAAGATTTTCCAGAGATTGAAAAAAAAAAAACTGCAGTCAAGCTATATAATTTTCCCTTTTGCTTACAAGAGGCACTAGAAAGATTTGGTGCCTAATTCTCATTAAAACATCATACTTTCTTAAGTAGGCCGGTACCAACCATCTGTAAAATAGATTCTTTTCTTTTTAGGATCATTTAAAGCAAAATAAAAATCAAGTCCAGTTTTCTCACACAGCAGCTTTTTTTCATATGCGAAGGCATTTGCTTTCTTTCTTGCAGCAATGTAGGGATCATTGTCCCTAAGAACTAATGTCTTGGAAGGGCAGTGCTCATCAGTATTTGCTCTCCATGTATTTGAATTATATCCCATTGAGAAAATGGCAAATCCTTTTGGTATGCCACAGGAGAGGGCCTTATTTATACAAGATAGCAGAAACAAATTTTGTTTTTAACAAATAATTTTTACATCTGTTTCAAACACAGATTTCTGCACAATCCACCAGTTGATTTCACCACACAGTAAGTCTGATTCAATTGCTTAATTGATGGGAAACTGGATTGACTGGGTTTAGATTTTTTTTTTAATTTTAAAGAAAAATGCTCAGCCTTAAGTGATACCACTTTCTAAATTAGCATTTAATTCCCTTCTTTGAACTGCAACTACCTAATTCTCTCTCGTGCCTTATCTTTTACACTTAATACTTTTCTAAAGTATTTGTTCAACATTTTGCAGCTATTATACAGCTTCATGAAGCAGTTTGTTAGTCATAATATACAGCTGTATAGAGCTAGTTATAAATACTAATCAAAATGGCACAACCTAATACTTTAATATTCACGTACAGTTTAAGGCACTAAATAAATTGGTATAATTTGGTCTGGCTGCTCTACTATTTTATGTATTAAATGCACAATATTCAAATACCACCTTCTCCAACTTGATTTTGTACTCATTTGTTGTGTCAAAAAATGTTCTCAATAAATAAATGCTAGTAGAAAATGAAAGATACCACACAGTGAAACATTTTTCTAAAGAGATTATAATTTTGTTGTCCATATACTCTATACTGCTAGAAAAGAAGGGAAGCTTATCTTCTGCATCTAAGATTTTTTTTGACAAAAATTTATAAAAAAGTAGCCATACTTTCTCATAATATTAGAATCACTGAATTGTTGATCAGATTAGCAAATAGAAGCAGAAAAACAGCGGCCATGTTTTTCTTTTTTTACAGATTACCCTGAGATATTGGGGTATTGAATGGGCCGGATATGGTGTGTGCAGTGAGTGGCATGGAAAGCACATTATACTTGGAATCAGAAAAGCTTTTTACATGTGACCTTGAAGAGGTCACTGGACTTTGCTGAGTTTTAGTTTCACCCTTAACGAAATAAGGGAATGAACTAGATGCCTTTTTAGGTGTAAGTTTCTATGAGTCTATTTTATTAAGTATAAAATCAATTTTAATAAGAATAAAATTCTATTTTAAGCATCTGCTTAAAAATAACAATTGTGACAGACACAATGCTAACCTTTTTATGTCCATTATCTTATTTAATTTATTTCTCTAAACAACCTGTGGAATAAGATGTTCACATTAGAATATAATAAAATGTCACAACTTTCTCCCTATGTAGTGCTTTAGGGAATTGACTATGAATCAGTATTGATTATGAATCAGGCTTAGTGCAGAGCTTCTCAAACTTTAACATGCATTCGAATCTCCTGACGAGACTACTAAAATTCTGAGTTTGATTCAGCAGGTTTAGGGTGGGCTTGATATTTTGTATCTCTAACAAACTCCTAGATTATGTTGATGTGGCCCATCTGTGGATCACATTTTGATTAAGTAGCAAAGATTTAGAGATGAGCTGTAAATTTTTCACAGATACCTTTATCAGATTGAAAAGTTTCCAAACTAGTCCTAGTTTGCGGAGAGTTTTTATCAGAAATGCCTGTTGGATTTTGTCAAATGCTTTTTCTGCATAAATTGATATGATCGTTTATTTTTCTCATATAGTCTTTTAATATGATAAATTACATTGATTTTCAAATGTTAAAAATGCATTCCTGGGATAAGCCAAAGTTGGCCATGATTATGCTAAGTGTTAAGTCATGTCATGTATAAAAAAGGTATTATATTTTTTATGTATTGTTGGATTCGATCTGCTAATTTGTTAATTTTTCCATCTATGTTCTTGAGGGATATTGGTCTGTAGTTTGTTTTTTTTTCCTTTGTGATGTTTTCATCTGGTTTTGGTATCAGAATAATGCTGGTCTCATAGAATGAGTTGGGAAATATTCACTCATTTTCAATTTTCTGGAAGAGCTTTATAGAACCAGTAATATTTACTTTTAACATATTTGGTATAATTTATCAGTGAAACCACCTGGGCCTGGACTTTTCTTTGTGGGATACTTTTAAATTATAAATTCAATTCCCTTAATAGACATAGAGCTATTCAGCTCATCTATTTCCTTTTGAGTCAGTTTTGTTAGTTTGTGTCTTTCAAGGAATCAGTCTGTTTCATCTAAGATGTTGAATTTACTGGTATAAAGTTGTTCATAATGTTCACAAATTACCTTTTTAATATCTTTATAATCTATAGTGAAGTAACCTCTCTCATTCCTGTTTTTGGTTAATTTATGTCTTTTTTCTTTTTTCCTGATAATTCTTGCAAGAAGTTTATTGATCATATCAATCAACCAGCTTTTAGTTTCATTGATTTTCTCTATTATTTTTCTGTTCCTATTTCATTAACTTCTACTCTGATCTTTATTATTTCCTTTCTTCGGCTTACTCTGGGCTTAAATTGCTTTCTTTCCTAGTTTCTTAAGGTAGAAGCTGAGGTCATTGATTTGAGAACTTTCTCCTTCTAAGATAGGAATTTAGAGCTATAATTTTTCTAATTTTCCTTTTGATTTCTTCTTTGACCTATGGGTTATTTAGAAATGTGTATTTAGTTTGCAAATATCTTGGGATTTTCCAGAAATCGTTTATTATTGATCTTATTTAATGCCATTGTGATCAGAGAATATACTTTGCATTATTTTATTTTTAAGTGTATTGAAATATGTTTTTTTTTATTACACACAACCCCCCCCCCCTTCTGCTTGCTCTTGCTGTATGTCCATTCTTCTTTGTTTCTCTATGTTCGCTTCTTGTCTCTCCCCGTCCCTGCGGCGACGCACCGAGTCGGCCCTCCGTGGCAGTGGCTCGTTCTGTTCATGGGTGGCTCCATTCCGTTTTCACGGGCGGCTCCGCTCCATGTTTTGCGGGCAGCAATCCTCCATGTTTTTTTGCAGGCTGCCGGTTTCCACTTCGCAGGCAGCAGCTCCGCTTCTCACGGGTGACCCTGCCATGCCCGTGGGGGCTCCGCCCTGCCCATGGCGGCTTTTTGCCTTGCCCACGGCGGCCTCCGCCCCGCCCATGGTGGCCCACCCTTTCTCAAGGCCATCTGCCCGCTCGGAGAGGCCCCGGAACCGAACCTGGGCCTCCCGTGTGGTATCCCAGCGCGCCCTCCATCCACTGAGCTATCTAGCCAGGCCCTGAAATATGTTTTATGGCCTAGAATACTCCCTGTCTTGGAAAATGTTCAGTGTACCCTTGAAAATAATGTATATTCTGCTGTTGTTGGGTGGAGTGTTCTATAAATGTCGATTAGGTCAAGTTGATTGATAGTGTTCAGATCTACTCTATTCTCACTAATTTCTTTCTATGTATTCTATCAACTATTGACCGTGAGGTGTTGAAATCTCTGACTATGTTTGTGGCTTTGTCTATATCTCCTTGCAGTTATATCAGTTCCTGCTGCATTTGTTTTGAAGCTCTGTTTTCTAGTACATAAATATTTACTACACTTATGTTTACTTAATTAATGGATCCTTTTCCCATTATGAAATGACTCTGTCTCTGGCAATATTCTTTGATATTAATATGGTCACTTTAGCTGTGTTTTGATTTGAGTTCGATCGAATAATTTTTTCATGCTTTTACTAAAAATACAATTTTTATAGTACTATTTCTGTCTTTACAGTATATAGTTAGTCCTCACTTTTTAAATCTCTGCCTTTTAATTGATGTGCTCAGACATTTTCATTTAATATGATAATTGATATGGTTGGGTATAAATCTATCATCTTGGTTGGTTTTCGATTTGTCCCATCTGTTCTTTGTTAATATTTCTCCTATTTTCCAGCAATCCTTTGGATTAATTGAGTAATTTTTATGATTCTATATTATCTTCTTGTTGACTTATTAGCTAGAACTTGTATTGCTTTTGGTGGTGGCTTTAGTATTTATAGTACATACATTTTACTTATCACAGTCTACCTTCAAATAATATTGTTCCACTTCACATTTAGTATAAGAACCTTCAACTATATTCTTCCATTCCTCCCCTCCTAACCTTTGTGCTATTGAGGTCTGACACTTTACTCCTACATATGTTACAGAATCTGCATTGCTATTATTTTTGCTTTAAATGGATAATTACTTTTTATAAGTGGGATTAAATATTAAGGAAAAATCCTTATGTATAACCATGTAGTTGCCATTTCTGTTGTTTTTAATTCCTTTGTGTAAATCCATATTTTTATGAGGAATTATTTGCCTTCTGTTTGAATGATTTTCTTTAACATTTTTTAAGGCAAATTTGCTTGTGATGGATATTTGTATATAAACTCAAAGTTAAAGGTAATTGAGGAGCCTGTAAGGGAACTTAGGTACTGATTCACATTTGAGATAGCTTTTCTGTCATCAGCTGACAGCAGTGGCTAGAAAAAGAAGCATTTGTTTTTGTAAAAAGTGGGAGTTAAAATATTGCTGTCTTCTTGTCCTTCTGAATTAAAAGTAAATCCACAGCCCAACAGTCAGAAGCTGGGAGTGTTGTAGATTTGCTCTGATGACCTCCCAAGCCTGATATTGGTTTCTTTTCTTGCTGTTCAGCTGTTGCTTCTCTTTCCTTTCATCTGACAAAATCCTCCATCTGCATTAAAAGGCAGGTTCCCTACTCCCACAAATGACTGCATTCATGGTTCCTTTGTCTTAAGTCTAAGAAGGTTGCTAATTTTGCCATGTCTGGCTCAACAGCCCATTCCTTTGTGGAGCCTGACATAAGCTTTCTCATTTTACAAAGCATAAAGATAGGGATTCAGCATCAGAGGACTTGTTCTCCCCAAAACTCTGTGCCATCCTTCAAAGTCATTGTCTTAGTTTCCCAGGCTGCTAAAACAAACACCACAGAATGCATTGTCTTAAACAAGAAGCATTTATTGTCTTATGGTTTCAGAAGCTGGAAATGCAAAATTAAGGCATCACCCAGGAGTCTGTGGTATGCTAGTGCTGGTTTGCCACAATCCTTGTGGTTCCTTAGCTTGCACCTCCACCTCCCATCACATAGTGATCTCTTTCTCCTTGTGCCTCCTCTTCTGGCTCCCACTGACCTCAGGCTTCTGGCTCCTCTGACTGTGCCTGAATGTCTTCTGCTTATAAAGGATTACTGTAATACAGATTAAGGCCCAACTGGATTCAATTGGGCCACACCTTAACTAAAAAAACATCCTCAAAAGGTCTTATTTAAAGTGAGTTCGAACCCACAAGAATGAAGATTAAGATTAAGAATGTGTCTTTCAAAGGGGGTACATAATTCAATCTACCACAGTCATTTTTAGGAATAAATTTCCCTTCCTCCAAAGGCTATCACATAGCCTTACAGCTTGGCTGAAGTCATTATTCACTTGAGTTTGTTACTGAAATATCAAGCATCCTCAAAGATGTCATGTCCTACACCATGGTTTCAAGACACTAAATTGCTAAACTATATTGGATGTTGTAACGGTTTGACAGTTTTGTTTAATTGTGAATTCCAAAATATATAAATTGGATTATGCTTGTAAACTCATCTGTTCATCTGGGCATGATTGGTTTATGATAAGGGCATTGGGCCCCGCCCCTCAGTGGGTGTGGTCTCAAGTATAAAGGCCATGCAGCAGATTTGAGTTACAGAGATTTGGAGAAGCAGATTTGAGAAGCAGTTCTGATGTTGGAGTGAGCCGTTCGCCCAATAGTCTACAGCTGGCCTTGTGGAGAGACGCAACGCATAGAGAACCTCATGGTCTACAGCTGAACTTGTGGAGGAAACAGAAGCTAAGCCCGGAGAGAAATGCAGCCCTGGCAGGAGAGGAACCCAAAGATCTGAGCCCTTGCAGACGTCGGTAGCCATCTTGCTCCAACACGTGGACTTTAGTATGAGAAGAAACTTATGCTTTGTGGCCTGGTAACTAAGTGTCTACCCCAAATAAATACCCTTTATAAAGACTGACCCATTTTTGGTATATTTCAAAAGGCACTTCTGTGGCTGACCGAAACAGATGTGATTAGAACTAATGCCTTGGATATTCTTAATTGAATTTAAAGTATAAAAAAATTAATTTTCTAGATTAAAACAATTCAGTTAGGAAAGGAATATGTATATTTTATCCATGTCTCTGATTTATAAATATAAATAATATAAATGTAAAAGAAATGCCTGGAGGGAATTTCTCTCACATCACTCCATCCTAAATGCTTCAGAATGAAATAAAATTTAGTAATTATCAGGTTATCACTGATGCATGGAATACTTACCCTGATTGCCTGTCCAAAAATGTTGCTATGGTAGACTGGTGGGGAGAGGGAACATTTGAGGAGAGGGAGAGGTTTTCCTGACTTGGTAACTCCTATTTACTTGACAATTATAGACAATCACATGGTTTCAGATATATTTAGGATTGAAGTTTTTCATGAATTTATCTGGGAACATAGTCACCATATAAAGTATTGTTTCTATAGGAAAATGTATACTGAATTACAAATAACCACCTTAACAGCTGAACTTTTGGAACACAATCCTGTTATAAGTTGGGAATCCACTGTATTGAGGTAACAAAAAGATATCACTGGCAGTAAAGGCCCCTAGGGAAAAGAAATAGCATCCTATTCCATAAGACAAAGCAAATCCAAACAAGGGAGAGGTCAGTACTCTTGAAAGAGAATGTTTTGGTAAAGTGATGTTTTAGTTTGCTGAAGGCTGCCAATGCAACACACCAGAAATGGGTTGTCTTTTACAATGAG
>PVKH010042063.1:0-10869 GCA_004027955.1 Chaetophractus vellerosus
AAAAGCCGCCACGGGCAGGGCAGGTCGCCTGCAAATCGAGCACAGCCAGCCACCCGCGAACTGGAGCCGGCCGGGATGGAAGCAGAAGCCGCCCACAAGCGGGGAAAGCCGCGCCTGCGCAGTGACCAAGTCTCGGCGCGTCGCCGCAACGGGGGGGAAGGGGAGATATGTAATAAAATAAATAAATCTTTAAAAAAAAAAATAAAAAAAAATAAAACAGTCCTTATTTATTTAAAGTAGACGGAATTGTAAATCTTTACTGACGGCTTTTCTTTCCCACATTATCCTCTCTTAACCTTCTGCAATATGATTTTATACTGACAAATTTATTTAATCTAGTTACTTAAAGATATCCAATAACTTCCTCATTAAAATATCCAGTACCATCTTTTCTATTCTTGTTCTCTTTAACCTTGTTGCAGTGGATACTGCTTCACTGTCAAAACCTCCTTTCTTAAACTCTCTTGTCCCTTGGCTTCTGGCAAGCAACATTTTTTCTGTTTGTCCACTATCTCTCTGAATGCACTTTTCTTTGATTTCCTTTAATGGCTTCTCTTTCTGCTCCCTCCTATGAAAATTCTGGCCATTCTCTGACGTTTTAGACCTTCAATACTTTCTATCTTTATTCTTTAATGATTAGATACTATCTTACAGTTCAACTATATCTTTCATTGCCCCAAACTTTGGCCCAAACTCCAATCTCATATCTTTGAACTACTTATAAACAATTTCTCAACATTTCAAACATGATATCTGAAAACACAGAGCTCTTCCTTCATAAATAATACTCTTTTACTATTTCTCCATTTATCAACACAACATTTTTCCTAGTCACCTAGACTCAAAACTTTTGAACCATCTTTTACTGAGTCTATTTCTTCAGTCTACCATTATGTCTAATGGACACTTCCTTTGAAAATTTTTTTGGCTCCATCCTTTCCTACCCCATTCCACTGTCATCTAGGTATTAACATTGCATGCTAAATTACTATAAAAATGTTTTTGCTAACCTCCCAGAGTGCTATTTCTTTTTCTTTTTTTGGTCTGTGCAAGTGTCTAGCTTATCCTTTCTGTATAGTTAACAACAGCCTAACATTATCGAGTGTATACTGTGCACCGGGAATTCTCCTTTGCATTTTACATGGAGCAACTCACTTATTTCCCACAAGAACCAAAGCAAGATGTACTACTGATATTTCTATTTTACAGACAAGGGAACAGAGGCACTGAGAAGTGAAGAGGCCTGCCCAAACTCACAAAGGGTAAGAGCTGGGATTCAAATCAGGCAGTCTAGCTTCAGAATCTGAACTCAAACTCTTTGCTATATTGCCTCTTCTCTTGCTGCTTGGTTAATAGATTATGCTGTGTTAAACTAAACACCCTCGACCTGCCTGTGTTATCAAGTCTAAATGTATCACTCTCATTTTCTTGGTTTGCCATAATCCAGCCCCACCCAATACACCCAACTCTATATATCACTACAGTCTAAAATATATAGAGAGTGTGGTGTTCTGCTTTTTCCATTTTCTCAAAATTCTGCTTCTTTCCCAAGCTATAATGTACTTGCTTTTTTCTGGCTTGATACTTCTTGTGCTTGTATCTTGGCCAACAGTCTCCACACTGGTTTGGCTCCCAAAGTCATGCCAAGGGTTGCCACTAAAGACAGTGTCCCTTTCCCCAACACCCTCAGAGTGAAGGGCATTCAAGGTGAGAAGAACAAGGAGCACAAAGATGTGCAGTACACTCCACTTAGCTTAATTAACCCTATGCTTTTCAACAGAAGCTCGAATGTTATCTACCTTCCAAATCAAGAATTGTTAATCATCCCAAGAAAAATGGCTTGAGCAAAAGTGAATATATGGTCAAAGCCCCTCCTTTTGAAATTGAGAAAACAGAGGCATATTGTGTTTAAGTAATTTGCCAAGTTTTCCCAGGTTCTAAAACCAGCGGAGGATCCTGGTATCCTGACTTCTGAGCTACTGCATGGGGTGCTGCTCTAGGAATCCCCTGGAAGTAAGAGACAAATCCTGAGCCTCACTCTTCCTATTCTCTTTCTGATTTCAGCACCTTTCTCCATGGACACTCCCGTGTACAGGTTCATTTGAACAAAGTGTTCCACAGCTAAAACGGCTTGGAAACCCCACGTGCTATACCAGGGCTTGCCAAATTACGGTCTGAAGGCCAAATCCAGCCTGCCACCTGTTTCAGCACATCCCACAAGCAAAGAATGTTTTTTTGTATTTTTAAATGGTTGGGGGAAAAAAACTAAATAATAATATTTTACATGTGAAAATTAGATGAAATTCAAATTCCAGTGTCCATAAATAAAATTTTATTGGGACATGCCACACTCCTTTGTTTATGATTGTCTACGGCTGCATTAATGACAGAACTGAGTAGTTGCCACAGATATAATGATGGAAAAGCCTAAAATATTTCCTATTTAGCCCTTTACAAAGAAGTTTGCCCACTCCTGAATTATATGGTGTTACAGAAGCTTGTCCTATGGAGTGCCTCATTCCCTGAACTTCTGTACCATTTATAATGTATATTATACAATTAAGCTGACTAATGTGTTTGTGGCTATCTATGTTAGAGTTTTTCTGTTTCATGTATTATAATCTTGCCTTTTCTAACAAATTACAAAGCTCCATGAGGGCAGGAAGGGATCTTATATACCTTTCCATCCTCCTTTCCTCTTATGGAAGTAGCTCTTAATATGTATTGATTGAAAGGACAAGTATTTGAGGGTACAACCATTTACTCATTAAATTTAGTTAAGTCAAATATCTTATGTTAGTATCCTACAAAATTATAGGAATCAAGAGATAATATTTTATGCTTTCCCCCTTTTTAATCAGATTACAATTTACTGGAGTAGAAAACAGATAAGCAAGCATACTGCAATGGCCTTATTGTCAGATTCAGCAATAGCAGTTTGACATTTAATTCCCAGCTCTCTATATTATTACTGGCTCTGGCGTGTTGGATCTGATTGTGGATTTCTTTTTTTCTTTTTTCATATCTAGAATTCAAGGGCTTTAAATTTCTTTAGAAAAATCAAATAAAAGAAAAACAGTACAACATTGGAAATGCTGAAGAAACAGAAAAAAAAAGATTATGAAAATCTAAGAGCATTTTCAATACATTCATTAGGGCATTATTCTCTAACTTCAGGTGGGAACTGGAAGCAGAGAACATAGAAAGTAAACTGATCAGCCAGGCATCCTGTCACTGACAAGATGTTTCTCTCAGTAGTTCAAGTATCATTCTTAAAACAATGATTTGAAGCTATTAATAACCACCTGCTGAATGCATTCAAGACCTGCCAATGCTTCATCTAAATAACTGTAGGAGCAAACTTGGCATCTGACTTTGCTGTGGAAAATTTAGAAATTATATAATTTTGTAAGGAATAATTACTTAAGATTTTAAGGTGGAAAAAATAGAGTTATTTTTAAAACAAAAAGTAAAAAAAATATTGGCCTAACCTAAAGAACATATGGAAGAACACATTTCTGAACCGCATACTGCTAAAAAAAAAAAAAATCCTTCTCCAATCTCAGTTTTTTCCCCCACCACTGTTATGCCAATTCCAGTTCCAAATATGTAAATCACACCACTAAAGTATCTGAGAATATGCTTGTTCAACCAAAATCATACCAAAGATTCCTTAACGTTGCCAACTTTTGATTTCCTCTGGTTCTAGATCTCTCCTTTCAAGCCGGTCATGCTACTAGTTGATTGTGTGTGTGTGTGTGTGTGTGTGTGTGTGTGTGTGTGTGTGTGAGAGAGAGAGTATATGTGAATGTGTGCAGCGTTGTTAGAGGGTATATTCTCTTTTGAAGAAAATACGGAAAGGGTTAAGAAAGTTTTTTGAGAGCATCAAAATAGTATTTGATAATTTACTTAAAGGAACCCAGTTTAAGGAGTTCGTGTGTGGAATGGGCCAAACATGGTTTTGGAGACAGCAAACAGACTGGGTTCCAGCCCCAGTTCTGCCATATACCAGCTGGATGATGTAGGGGGTACGAGCTAATTTCTCTAGTTATCTGGTCTGTACACAATAGGATAACTGTTTCTACCACAAGGGTGGATATTTTAACTCTTTAAATTTGAAACAACTTTAGACTCAAGAATTTGCAAATTGTCTGGCAGCAATAGCCCCTAAATGATGCAAAAATAGTTATGAAAATGTACCTTTTTTGGTGAATAGTTCCATAAAATTTTATCACATGGACAGATGTGTATAATCACTGCCTAACTGGCATAAAGAACTATCCCACTGCCACAAAGAAACTCACGAGGTGGCTGTGTATAATGTATAACTGTTAACAACTAGTATACTCAAATAACCTTAAGCTACATGCTTCAACTCTAGGAATCTTAATTATGATAGCAAAGTGGGATCTTTTTAGTTCTAAGACATTTTATCCTATACCTAGGATGTCTTTATTTAAAAGCAGGTCTTTTGGAAATGACAAAAGGGTTTGTTAAAAATTGCTGAACCCACTCCATTCCATATAGTTAGTATTCAATTTATGGTCCCAGAACAAACCCTAAAGGTTAGAGGTAGTTCTGATTAACAAAGGAATTAATGCTAACCCCAAATCTCTCTGCTAGTCTAGCTTGCCTGTTCCTCTGTATAGTCATATTGGTGCTGGCAGGCCCTCTTCCTAATTTCAATTAGTTGGTTACTTAACTAGTATTTTCTATGACAACACAACTAGTATTTGCTATGACAGATGGCTCTTAGTCTTTGTTCACCCAAACTAGGCTGTCTTTGTCAGAAATTCTCTCTTCTATGCATTCATTTGTTCTTCCACTAACATTTACTGGGCACCTTTTATTACCTGATGAGCACTGAGCCAGGTGGCTGCCATACAGAAGTGTATCCCTGTCCTCATGCCAATTCCAACCCAGCAGAAGTGAGAGACAAGCAGATTAGCAGTTACAATACCAAAGAGGAAGTGGTATGTAGCAACATATTGTGAATGCAATGAATACTTCTGAAGTGTCCACTTGAGAGTGTTAAAATGGGGGCATTTTCAGCTGTATATATGTTATTACAATAAAAAGTTAAAAATCAGTAATCAAAAATAAAGGAGAGGGGTAAATGAGAGTAAAGCAGAAAGTAATAAGGTGCCCACAGGAAGGGTATCTAACCTGAACCTGCCAAAGGAGGGTCAGTTAGGGGTTTGACTAACAAGCTGACTTTTAGGTCGAGTCCTGGACCCCAAGAAGTCAGTGAAACAAAGAGAAAGGGGGAAGGGAGAGGCTGGCAGACACGGAAACCCGAGGTACGGCAAAAATGAAAGAGTACCCATGGTGGGGAGACTACTTGGACAGTGGGAGATGACAAATGTGAGCTGAGGAGGAGAGTGGTCGCATATGCTCTGCCTGCAGGTTTCAGTGGAGGGTGCTATGGCTGCATTTCCTCTGCAGGGTGCCTCCCAGTACGCTGTGGTCCTAAAGGAAACAGAGCCTTTCTTCTCAAAGTATCCACACCCGGTGCGGACGCCATTCAACCCGCGCATGCGCTCTCGGTAGAGTGGGACCCTGGTTCCAATCGCGCCATTTCTAATCTTGCATGGTCCAGCAGGTGGAATGGGCTCCCATTCTATCATGAGCTTGTCTTGCTGGGGTCATGTAACCCTCTGCTTTGGTTTCATTCCTTTAGACTAAAAGGAAACCGCCAAAATTGTGTTTGCAAAAGCTCTATTCATTTGTTTTCTTTTAAATGAAGTTTTACATTCTCATTTCTGCCTTTTTAAAACATAAATTCCAGATGCAAACTCAGAAACATGAAGTATCAAAAGCCAGTTTATTTTTTCATTTAATGAAGAAAAGCCATAAGAAGTGAGACAGATACTAAACAATGAGGGATTTCCAAAATACAACACAGGAAAAAGTAAAATGCTTCAAAAGAGAGTATGCATTTGTAGAGGAGAAAGAAAAATGACAGGCTAAAACAGCTCTTGGGACATAGTTTTTATAATGTCTCAAGGATATTAACTCTGACACCAGTCAACTACAATAAATGACTAATTTTATTATAGCCTTTGAAAAGGAACCTACACCCCAAGTGATTACATAACAGCTGTAAAGATTTATCTTGACCTTTCTCTAGTACAGAAGATTTTTCTTGTTTCAGATATGTCTGGTTGAGGCTATTGCTTTGACCTTATTTATGGCACTCTTCCAAAGAATAGTCTTAACCCTATTCTGATGTTCCTATTTCATAGCATCTTTGAAACAACTACATGAGTTAAATGTTACTAGTGGAATTAAACTCCTATAAGGCTCTTAAAACAAGGAATTCAAAAGGCCATATTTGTACACTTCTAGCTACCATTTTGTTAACATTTATTTAATTTAAGAACTGTCTTTTTGAGTGCCTGCCACGGGGAAATAGAAAATACAACACCTCATCCCAAACTACCCTGGGACCAAATCTTGGCAGTCCCTGAATTTATCAAAGCAAATAAGGTCAATTTGTTCTAGAGTTCTGTGTGCTAGATTTAGCCAGCCATTGCTTAGATTGAATGCTCAGGAAGTAAAACTTGTCTCAATATCCTACTAATAAAGATATGCCCTAGGAGGGCTGTCAGGATTTCCTTCAATAAGAGTTATCCTTTCCAGACCGTCTTCTCACTGTCCTCTGGAAGCTCCATTGAGAAAGCAAATAAAGAAACTCTAAAGATTTGGCATAAACACAAGTATGACTCTGTGGGTGGAGAAGTTTGATCTCTCCTTCATTTATTGGCATATTCAATAAAAAATGACTGAAGGCATACTAAGTGCACAAAACTAAGGCAGCCACCTGCATGATACCAGCTATGCCAAAAACCCAGAGAATTTGTTGGAAACTTCAATTTAACTCTGATTTTCAAAAAATTTATGAATAAAATAGTTTATTTTGAAAGAAAAGTATTTCAGAGGGGGCCTCACCTTAAAATATATCTTATAATGTCTCTTTGAATGATTTTTTTCACTAACACATTACACCTATAGATTAAAAAATAAAAGTAAGAGTTGCCAAGTAATTTGATTGGTCAGAAAGTCAGTGGCTCATTCAGGCTGTCCACACCAATTAAATTGATCTGAAAAAACATGCCTCCTCTCTTCTTCCCTTAACAATCTATACAGGATGCCAGAAAATTAGATGACCTAAATCATTTTTTTTCCGGATTGATTCAGCCTGTTTTATATCCTTTATTGCCAAATGTCTTATTTTTTAATCTCTTTCCTAGGCAAAAACTTCCAAAGAATCGGAAGCATTTTATTGCTTAGTAAACTTAATGAATTACATTGGAATAATTTCTAATGAGAGAAATGTACAAAATCGTAGGTAGATGAATGGAAATAAAAGAGTATGAGTCATCTGTGGTTGATATTTTTCCCTACATTGAAGTAGTTTTTAATTAATTCATTATTTCATAAAGGAAGTGGTCTTAGTTGACTGACGATAACGCCGGCTATAGTCAGAGACAGCAACACATTTCCCAACTTAAGATTAGAAGAAGAATGGGTTGTTTGTACTAGTTCCCATTCTTGTTACAATTGTTGTTATGAGAATGGATTCATGTTGTGCCATTTTCTCTTTCTTTGCCATTTTTGTCACAAGAACAAGACACGAGAATCTCAATGGCTAGCGTTATCTATGAAAGACAGTTAACTATTCTGTTTTAACCTCTCATATCGTTTCATTTTGATTGACTAGCTATTCTACCTCTAATTCACCAAGGCTGCTAAAGGAAAAGAAGAGAAATGGCTGCCCAGTCAAACGGGAGCACATCAAGAAGGTCAAAGCCGTAGACTTTGCTGCTGCCTTTCCCAGCAGGGATGAAAAAAAAATTTTTTTTTAAAGAAGAAACTTATTCTTGTGACAAAGATTGCAATAAGAATAGAAAATGTCAGATCAAGAATCCATTCATGTGACGATGATTGTGATGGGAATGAAAATAGTGCACTCTTTACCCTTTCTTTTTATAATCATAGTCAAGTAACTGCATGTAGTGCTGCTCGGAAGCTGAACTTGAGAATACTGAAACTGGGGGGAAAAATCAAAAGGAGTAGAGAGACATAATGTAAGAAGAATCAGCATTTATGTGACCACCCAAGGTATCGATGCGTCTCAATTACAGAATGTGGGTGGTTTTAACTAAAGGTCTGGTAAAACTGGTCTGAAGATTAAACCACCTATAGTTAAACAGGAACCATCTTTCAAGACTTCTACTGCTTTTGAAATATCAAACAGTGAACCTTTCTTTTTATGTAAATAATAAACCTCATTTTTTTAGTACTTTAAACTGTAGGTAGTTGATTAAAATACAATCTATAAAGAGATATGATCTTTTTTTTTCCCCCTCTGACTACAAATAGAAAATTACCCAAATATACCCAAATATTGCTTTCTATGTTTTTTCTAGCCCAGAATCATAAGCTGAGACTTCTGGGGCTTTCAAATAAATAACTGTGGAATCAGACTGATTGAGTTTTGTTTATTTGTTTCTTTTATTTAGTTTTAGCAAGGAGTAGCATTGGGCAGTGGTAGCAGTTTCCCAGGTTAAAGTGAATTTAAAAGACTTACATCAGTAAACGTTTGAGTTAATATATTATTAAAATAATAATTTACTGTCTTTAATAATAAGGCCATCAAGTAATAGCTCCAGATTGCCATGCATTTACTAAGAAACACAATCAAGTAGTAAAATGATAACATTTCTCCTAGCTCTCTTACTTGATAATTCATATGTTTAAATATTGAGGGTTTACCTAGTATTTGTAAGCAGAGCTCTGGCCCTGGGATCCAGCATTTCCACCTCTGTTTAGTGATCCTTTGTCCAAGACACTGTAAAATTTGCTTGATATTTATAACAAGAAGACCAAAATGAAGGACTCATACACATTTTTTCCTGTACTTATGGGTTTTCTTTGTCTTATTTATTTTGTGGAGGGATAATCAATAGCAGTCAGTGACTTTTAGACTTCAGAAGACAAGGATTTGATTAAAAAAATTTTATGATTCCAAATGCATGTTTTGAACAGAGAACATTAGATTTATCATCCACAACGTGACACCACTAAGTGTACTTATCCCAGAGAATTTGGGGTTTGCTGTCCATTTGCAGGAAGATCCTCAGAACTCCAGGCTGAGTCTTAGCCTTAAGCATAAACATTAGTTTCAAGATGGTTGTCCATATGCTCTATTGGTATTTATATCGCATGATATCAAATAACGAAAACAGCAAACCCCGGAAGTTCTGGCACTCGCGGACTTGGGAAAAAGAAAGATGCTCCTCTATGCATTACACTTTTCAAAAAAGTGTTTGGGGCTGCAGTTCAGACTGTTGGCTCCTAGAAAGATAGGTCCACATCTGGTTCACTCTTGTATCACAAGCTTCTCAGCACAGTGTCTGCAATCTGGGATGTATTCAATCAATATTTCATAAATGGATGAATTCAAGCCCACGGTAATGAGACAATCCTACTCGTGCAGGCTGGGAAGGTCATAGCATCTCACATGCTCAAATATGGTGGGGTATCTCCAATTATAACGCTTCCAGAAGAGCTCCCATGATAGCAAAGTCAACGAACCATTTTTAACAGAGTCCCCGCCAGGGAAATGGCGGTTGTTGCTGTTATTTTGGAAGTCAGAATTCAAGGCAAATTTCTGCTTGTGGCTTGGATTTGAAAACTTTTGGAGGACTCTGTCCCACAAATGACTATGCACCTTCCTCAGGATGATTCCAAATTTCCACAGAAGAATCTGAGAAGTGAGGTTGTGAATCTGTTAGATTCAATTTTCCCTAGAAGGGTTGACACCCTAAGCCTGGTTACGTCCTTGGGGAAACTTGCTTTGTGCTGCTGTGAACAGGCCTCAAAAGAGGGGACGGGTAATTATGGTTGAAGACACCCAAGTCAGAGGAGTTGGAAGGTTGAGAGGAACTTTGTGTTCACAATGTTAGGGGAGGGAGACATGAAAAAGGTATTTTATTGGAAGTATTAGAATAAATACAAACAACTTTCTTTCATGAACTTTTATCTTGGATTCAGTGTCAGTACATTTTAAAATAGAATTTTATTTTCCTCTTCATGGTTTGTATTGTTTTGCCTGGACCGAACTCTCTACCTGAAGCATCTAAAGCACTAACCAGCATTAATGGCTCCTTGAGGAGTTTCCTTTTCTTCTTTTACAGGCCTAGTCTCTACCTTCAACCAATAAAACCAGGAGAATCTAACCTGTGCTTTCATTCATCATTTTAATTCTTTCTGCTCTATAAGAGAGAAGCATTTTTCTCTCTTAGCCTTATTAGCTGTTGAAAAGAGCATTTATATTCTTAATTTATGTTTGGAAAGTATGTCAGCTTTTGTCTTGGCCATTTAGAAACCATTATTCACAAACATAGTTGAATACATTAGCTGCCTAGATGGAGAGTACCGTTGGGGTGGCCCCTGGTTTGACATAAAAGCAGAAGTGCCCATAATATCTTGAGAGCAGGCAAAATGTTTTTAAGCAACATGAAGGAGATTTTGATATGATCTGGAATTCTTTGGGCAACTGGAGGCCAAATCACGTTCAATACCTTAAAAGCAAGTGTGAATGATTAGAGACTGTTTCTTTAGTAGATTGCCATTTAACTTTCTGTCTAATAAAAAGTAAATATTCAAGCTGACTTTATTTTGCCATAGTCTCAAGGATTGTCCTTGAAATATATCTAAGAATCTGGTTTATTTGGTAGCTTTTCAGTACAGTAATTCTTGCTTTTAAAGGATTACTCCATAGAGTTTCCATAGATTTATCCCTATATTGATGAACTCTGATTAAATTTTTTTTTTAAATCTAAGAGTAAAGACCAAATGGGT
>PVKH010042064.1:0-10865 GCA_004027955.1 Chaetophractus vellerosus
AAAAAATGTATAGGGGAGGAAGATATGGACTATAGTTTGTAGTAATACTTTTACGATGCCCTTTCATGATTTGTTAACATGTTTCACAACAATGCAGGGTGTTTGTGTGTGTGGGGGGGGTGATGTGTAGGAACCCTAGATGATGTTATGCATGATTGTTTTGTAAGTTCACGACATTTACTGAACACTTATAGTTTATGTATGTTCATGTATGAATGATATGCTTCAATAAATTGTTTTAAAAAATACATCAGAAAAGTTTCTCACATCTATAGCACTGCAAAAACTTTTAAAACATCACCAAATGCCTCTATTTTTTTTATTAAGCTACACACCAAATAAAAACAAGTTTTGCTTTTCCCTGAGCAGTCCCTAACAGATCAGATAGCAGTGATACAAGGAATCCCTACTTAATCAAGCTTAAAGCAATGCCCTTTAAGGCCCTGCAAGAAAATTTCCCTCCCAGAATGGTTCTACTGTTCAACCTGGGAAAATAAAAAACTTAATTATAAGATAGAAAGGCCTGCAGGAAAAGGGAGAAAGGTGGTAACAAACGGCTTAGCGACATGCTTCTGTCAAATGCTGGCCACCAACGGGGTATTATTTGTGAACGTGTGATGAAATGTGGTTAAACTACCAGGAACTGTTTCAAGGACATGATCAATTTGGATATCCTTTCATCCCCTATTTTAATATCAGGCTAACTACTCCCCAGCCCCATGGGCCTGTCCCTCCCTTCAGAACAATGTGTGCATTGTTGCCTCTCTGCAGGTTCCCAGTGACAAGGATAAAATTCCAACAAAATAGGAAGATATATACACCTCCTTATAACATCAGTGACTGTGTTCCTCTTTTCACAATATGAGATTATGCATGCAAACACTCAGCTCACACCTAGTAGGCAATCAAATAGCAGCAACCCCCCTTCCTCCCCACTCCAAAGATTGTTTCTAAGTTGTTTAACCAAGTTTATATCCTATTATATATGCAGCTAATCTTTTTTTCTTCTGCTGTCCCAACATTTCCAGAGCTAACATTTTTCTCTAATATTCTTTGGAACATTAGACTCATAACGATTCATAAAAATTCAAATCTAGCAAAGCACTTTCAGTTCTGAAGTTTTATGATTAGGTGAAAACAGATTCTTATGCAGAAGTCAGCAACTTTTTCTGTAAAGGGCTATTGCATAGTAAATATTTTAGGCTTTGCCGGCCACAGGCTCTCTGTCACATGTTCTTTACAACCTCTTAAAAATGTACAAACCATTCTTAGCTCATAGGCTATACAAAAATGGGCTGTGGGCCAAATCAGCCACCATGGTTTGCCAATTCCTACTCTAAATGGTCAGTTCACTTTTATCCCTTTTCCTTTTCAGTGATTTCCCCCCATTGAGACTTCTATTTAAATTATTTGATCTGCACATAATTAAGTCAGAACCTTAACACTTGTTTCATATTTCTTTTTTTTTTTTTTTTAAAGATTTATTTATTTTATTACATATCTCCCCTTCCCCCTGCTGCGGTGACGTGCCGAGAGTGGTCACTGCGCAGGCGCGGCTTTCCCCGCTTGTGGGCGGTCTCTGCGTCCGTTCACGGCCGGCTTTCAGTTCACGGGTGGCTGGCTGTGCTCCATCCGCGGGCGACCTGCCCTGCCCGTGGCGGCTCTTGCCATGTCCGTGGCAGCTTCTTGCCCTGCCCACGGCGGCTCCGGCCCGCCCATGGCGGCTTGCCATTCTCAAGGCGGTCTGCCCGCTAGGAGAGGTCCCCGGGAATTGAACCCAGGGCCTCCCATGTGGTATGCCGGCGCCCTATCCACTGAGCTATCGAGCCGGCCCCTTGTTTCATATTTCTATTTCCCCATTTCACCATGGCCTGCTCTTTGAATTTTTAGAAGATATGGTAAAAAATAAATTAAGAAAGTAACAGAAACAGGAAAATAATGAAAGTAACGAGTAAGAATAAAGAAATGGAAACGTCAAAACACCTGACCAATACTAAACAATGATGGGATGGATCAAGAGACACTTTAGTAGAAGTGACATCTGAACAATGTAAACAGACACGACTAACAATGAAGTAAAATTTTTCTGTAATGAAACTTTAGAATGAAAGTCCTAAAAAGACATGGAAAACAAGTGATCAGGTCAAACCCACTATTTGTTAGTATAAGAACCCTGAAGCTTCCCCCCAAACCAGCTCTCAATGTCCATGTCCAAGACCCACTTTGGGAGAGGATGGCTTTAGGTGACTAATCACCTGGCCTCTTTCTACTCTATTGAAATCCATCTTTCACACCGCTTCCATAAACCATCCCTGAAATAATCATCCCATCCTGACAGCCCCCCCACACGACACCCTGCCCCTTTAAACCCCTTCCCACAGCCCAGAAAATAATGTCTACTCTTTGGTAAAGTAGGCAAGATTTACATATGCCCCATACCCCAGCCAATCTCTAGATCAGTTTCACAGACATTAATGCCACCTAGGGCATGAATTAAAATGAAGATTCCAAGGCCTCACCCCTTTCCCTGAAATTGATTCTTCAGGTAGAGCCTGGGAAGCTACAAGTGTCCCAGGTGACACAGAACCAGTATGCCAGAGGTCCACATTATGAGAAATAAACCTTCAGGGTGGTTGCTCAATTCATCTTTTTTCTCACTAGAAGGCCACTTACCTCACCTTCTGTTATGCCTGGGTCTCACCTTCACTTTCTTAACGTCCCTCTTAAATCAGAAAAGCCAAGAAATTTTATTTTATTTTTTATTTATTTATCTTTTTTATTTATTACATATACCCCCCCCCTTCTGCTTGCTCTTGCTGTGTCCATTCCTCTGTGTTTTTCTATGTCTGCTTCTTGTCTCCCCCCGTCTTTGCAGTGACCTGCAGAATTGGCCCTCCGCAGTGGCGGCTCACTCCGCTCGAGGGTGGCTCCATTCTGTTTTCACGGGTGGCTCCGCTCCATGTTTTGCGGGCAGCAGTCTTCCATGTTTTTGCAGGCTGCCGGCTTCCGCGGTTCGCAGGCAGCAGCTCCGCTTTTCACGGGTGACTTTGCCATGCCCGTGGGGGCTCCGCCCTGCCCGTGGCGGCTTTTTGCCTTGCCCACGTCGGCTTTTGCCCCGCCCACAGCGGCTTGCCTTTCTCAAGGCTGTCTGCCCGCTTGGAGAGGTCCCCGGGAACCGAACCCGGGGCCTCCCATGTGGTACCCCAGCGTGCTCTTTATCCACTGAGCTATCTAGCTGGGCCCAAGAAATTTTAAATTTAACAGCCCAGTTTACTGACCATTCTGCATATATACTGTACTGTCTCCCTACACCAAACTGAACTTTCACAGGCTGGAACTTTCTCTGCCTGGAATGCCCTCTACTTGTTGAGATCCTTCCTATCATCTAAGGCTAAGTCCAAATGCCACTTTCCATGAGTCCTTCCCTAGGAAAAATTAATCTCTTTCCTCTAAAGCACACCACATTTTGCTAGTCATTTAAAAGTGTTTCACAGCTACACCCTCCAGAGTGCCCATATTAATACCTCTGCAAGGTTCTGAATTGAATTTGTTAATCTAAAACCTGCTAAAATGCTATCAGACCTATATTAGCCCAAACTGTGCTCTACAAAAATAACTTTTAGAGATTCCAATGTGCTAAATAATAATTGGCAGGATTTGCAAACTGGCAAAAGGATCAGTTTGTTGTTGTTGTTGTTGATGTTGCTTGGCCTTGGAGGGCAGTCTTTCTTTAAAAAAAAGTTGAATCAAAATGCCTTCAAGATGGGGCAAAGAAGATCCATTTTTTTGTCAAAGACCCTGTTTTAGTCTGCCAAAGGGGTGCTGATACAAAATACCAGAAATCTATTTGCTTTCAAAAAGGGTATTTATTTGGGGTAGAAGCTTACTGTTACCAGGCCATAAAGGATAAGTTACTTTCCTCACCAAAGTCTATTCCACATGTTGGGGCAAGATGGCTGCCGACGTCTGCCAAGAGTGCAGGCTCCTTGGGTTCCTCTCTTCCCAGGGCTCCCCAGGTTTCTCTCTAGGCTTGGCCACTGTGCTCTCTCCATTATCAGGAGAACGGCTCTGTTTCTCTCCCCAGGGCTTCTGCCATGTCTAAGGAGCCGTCTCTATTCCTCTGTGTTCTTTTTTGTTTCACTTCCCAGGCTCCAGTTCAAAAAAACTCCAACTCTCTTCTCTGCTGTGTAGTTTTCTCTGTGAGTCCCCACCTACCAAGGGGGCGTGGACTCAACATCATACTTATGTGGCCCAATCAAAGCCCTAATCATAATTTAATCACACCCAGGTACAAACCAGTTTACAAAGATAATCTAATATCTAATATCTAGTTTTGGAATTCAAAAACAATGCCAAACTACCACAGACCCCGTCACTTATTCACTCACTAATATAATCTATCAGGCCACAGATTTTGAGATTATGATCCCTACTTGACTGCTAAAGCAGAAACTAAATGGGTGATGAGGAAAACTTACAGTGTACAGATACATGCAGGGTCTGAGAAACCAAGAAAGGCTAAGATGAACCTATGAAATAACTGAGGAAAGATGGAAGGAAAATGGTAAGATTAACTGAGAAATGAAAATATCAGTGGTAGATAGGAAGAAATGATAGGCTTGCATGACACAAGACTGCTCTTGAAAAAACTGGAAAGAAGGGGAATTTTTCTTTAAAATAATAATTTTCATAGAAAAATCAACAGGCTTTACATAATGTTTCATGAAGTGGTATTAACTTTGGAATCTGAACATTGGTTTTGTAAGAAGAAACTCCTGGGGGGGGAATCATTAAGCAATACTAATAATTGTTATAAAATACAATAGTGATTCCTTCTCAGAGACTTATTTTATCTTTGGTTTAAAATATAGGTCAAAGGCCACATTCTAATCCTAACATTTGGCAAGTTTTTCACTTGCCAACTCAAATGAAAAAAAAATTGATTTGAAATTTTTTGAATTGTTTCTCTTCTCCCTTCTTTGGTACTATAAGTTTCAGCTTTACATTGCAAAAGTGGCCTGGACTTCATCCTTCACTGCCTTCTACTAAACTCTACATCAGAAGGACCAGGAGTTGTAATTCCAGAGCCCACAGAGTTCATAAATCCCACTGCTCACTGATGAAGCACAGTGGGATTAATTATAACAAATGAGTTGTATATCATTCTATAAACTTGGAGTATTAATCTCTCAGTCATTTACAGTCTACTCTCAACCCCAGATGGGTACTTGCAGGAGGAGACAAAATCCAAGATGCAGCAGTAAATGCCCAAGTGACAGACTTACATCCTGCAGCAACTTTTCTGATCACTGTGGAGTTTATATAACAGGCATTCAAGGCCGAAAGGACGCAAAATTCTTTAGCTAAAAAACTGTGATCTGCCCGGCCTGAAATTACTTGTTGTAATAAAGGAGACCAACATTTATCCCTTGTAAATGTTGCTGCTCTTGCACGGGAGGAGAAAGTGGGAAACTTGTTTTGAAATGGATCACTAGAAGTAGAAATCCTTAGCTAAAATAATGTGCTGCCACTTGATTTCGAATGTTTTGCTGTCTTCAGACATCAAAGGAAACCGACATACATCATCAGGTAAAAGCAGGAAAGGAAGCACGGTTTTGGTTTGTAATTGACTATATCGCTCAAAGAGGACAATCAAATATCAAGTGGCAAAAAAAGTTGTGGGAGATGGCCTCTCTCCGAACAGGAATGTCCAAACACACCCAAATGACTAAAATTCCCCCATACTCGACATCGCAAATTCTCCCGTCTCTGCCCTCTCTTCTTCGTTGGAAACCCGCTAACAACTTTCCCATGCTTTAGAGTCAGAGGAACATTTCAACTTCCCCCCGCTCAATAAAACACTCATGTTAGCTAACTCGGTGATCCCACCTCCCTTATGAGGTGCTCTTTGCTGTTTTCTAATTTCCTTCACGATGGCCCCTCAAAAATCGCGAGTCCGCTCGCCACCTTTTACTCCCCCACCACCACCCCGGTACACCTTAACCCCTTCACCCCGCCCTGCCCGGCCACGACACTTTCCCTCGCACCTCCTCACCGCCCGCACCCCGCACCTTCCGGACCTGCTTCCTCAAGCCCTCACCTTGGGCCGCCTCCTGCTTACACCTCAACCCGATCTCCTTCCCACCCACTCGCCGACCCCAGCACCCTCACCCCTCTCCTTCCGCGGGCGCTCTCGCAGGTGCCCCACGCACGGCCTTCGCACACGGTGGTCCCGGGGGGAGGGGATCCCTTACCCCAGCCACGCCCCCCACGGATAATGGGTGACATGGCGGCCCGCACCCCGCCTCCCCACCCCCCCGCGGCCCCACTCCTCCTCAGGGCCCGGGGCGGCCTCGCTCACCCACACGAACAAGCTGTCCGAGAGCAGGTACTGCGCCACGTCGCGGGCCCGGGGTCCCCCAGCGCTTGGCCTGAGTGGCACGGGCAGCTTTGACTGCAGCTGGTCCGTTAGCTGGGCCGACTCGGCCGGCCCGGACCCGGCCTCCGGCTGGCTGAGAGCGCGATAGGCGCTGATGATGGTGCCGAGCAGAGCCAGGCCGCTGAGGCCCGTGTAGGTGCGGAGGCTGGGCCAGGGGAAGCGCTCGAGGAAGAGCAGAGGCATGGCGGCAGCGGCGGCCTCCAGACCCCAGGCCTCCCCGCGCTGCGGCCGGGCCCCTGCGGTGGCCTCGCGAACGGCGCCCCCGGGCTCTGGCGTCGCTGTGGCTGTCGCCGCCGCCACGCCGGGCCGGGCCGCTCCTGGCCACTCGCGCCGCTCCGCCCCGCGCCGCTCCCGCTGCTGCCCCTGCCGGCGCGGAAGAGCCTCGGCGGGCTCGGGGCGGGCCGCCGTCCCCAGCAGGCCGCCGGCAGGACGGGCGCGGGGGCGCGGCCTTCGTCCCCCGCCCCCAGCCGTCGGCCCGCCGCCTAGCGGGTGTGGGACCAGGCCGCAGGCCGGGGAGCTCAGCACCAAGGCTCATCGTCTGTCACCACCCGGGCTCGGCTGGGGCCGCGGCCGCGGAGGGCACCCGCCTGGGGCCAATCCGAGACGTGACACAGCCCAGTCGGCACTGACGGGCGGTCCGACCCAGGCCGTGTGGCCGGCCCACCGGACGCTGGAGACCCGGGCCACTTTCCCCTTTGTTCCCTTCACCCTCTAAGGCAGTTTACCCCTGAACACTCCTGGTGTTTAGGTTATCACAGAGGCCATGAGTCCAAAAGTAAGAATATTATTGAAGTTTCTCACCAATAAAGTTACCTCAAATTTCCGCTGTTTACTAGTAACCTCTGACAGAATCTAAAACGAACCTGAGTAGGTACGAAATCAAAATGTGTTCCTCACAGTGTTGGTGGGAAGGCGAAACGGTGCAGCCACCTTGGAAAAGTCTGGCATTCCCTCAAATAGTTTAAAACATACAGTTAACATTTGACCCATCAACCCAAGAGAAATGAAAACACATGTTCGCTTTGTACACACATACTCACAAAGTAGTATTAATAATGGCAAAAGGTGGAAACAACCCAAATGACCAACTGATGGATAAACAATATGCAGTATATCCCTACAATGGAGATATTATTACACCTTTAAGAAGAATGAAGTTTTGGTGTATGTCACATGGATGAACCTTGAAAACATGTTAAGTGAAAAAAAAAATCAGACACAAAAGGCAACATTGTATAATTTCACATGAAATGTCCAGAATATAGAACTCTGAATATACTAAAAACCATTGAGTTGGACACTTTCAATGGGGTGAATTGTATGGTATGTGAACTGTATCTCAATAAAGCTGTTGCCAAAAATTTTTTTTAAAAACTACCTAAACAAAACTGTGCTCTTTTAGGGACTGAATTGTATACCTAAGGCCTATAATAGTGCCTGATTTAGAGTAGGTGTTCAGTAAATATTTGTTCAATATTATGAAAGGACTAAATTATCTTTAAGGTCTTTTTCAAGCCCAATATTCTAAGAGTCTGTTACCTAGAAAACAAAAAAGACTTCTCAAGATGGTTACCATTCACTTTGCAATTGTTAAAAACTGCCAAGAAAAGGGCCTTCAATGGAACACAAGGGTTTGCATTTACTGGGGTCAACTACATACACAAAGCTTTCTTATATGAGGTCTATATAAATAATAGACTTCCATTCCCTTTGGTTCTATAGCCAAGGCCATTTGATTAAAATGTTAAACTTTCACTTTATTGATAAAATAATGGAAAGCTTTTAGGAAAATGAGGATAGTAACTTTCTAGGGAAGTGTTACATTACAGGTCAAAATATGAGCCCTGAAAATTTTTTAAATTTAAATTATTAATATAGTTCACACATCATACAATTCACCCATTTAAAGTGTACAAATCAATGGTTTTTAGCATAGTCACACAGTTGTACATCCATTACCATAGTCCATTTTAGAACTTTTTCATTACCCCTAAAAGAAACCTCATGTTAGCTCTCACCCCTTATACCCATGGCAAGATACCCAATAATTTTTAAATCATACTAATGGGTGACCCATATTCCATTTAAATACAGGAAATTACAAAATACTAAACACCAAGCTTGCAAAAGAAACGAAGCTCTGTCATCATAGAAGGGGGCTGTCAGATTTGCCTTTTTTTTTTTTACCTTTTTGTTTAAACAAATCAATTTTATTGATACATATTAATAAAGTATACAATCAATGGTATCTGATATAATCACACAGCTGTGCATTCATCTCGTCAATCATTATTAGAGCATATTCAATAATATTATTTCAATAATAATAATAAACAAAAAAACAAACAAGAAAATTCTTCACCTCTCAATCTCTCGATGATTCCCCTGCCGTATATAGCTGCTATTTCTAGCTATTCTTGCACATTTACTTGTTTTTTAAGCAGTTTTATTGAGATATATTCACATGCCATGCAATCTTTCCAAAGTATGTTATGTTAATGGCTTTTCGTATAATCACAATGTTGTACATTCATCACCACAAAAAATTTTAGAATAATTTCATTATCCCAAAAAGCAAAACTCCATACCCCTTAAGAATCACCTTTCAATTCTTCTATCCTTCTCCAGCCCTATATAACAATTTCATCTTTTTAAAATTTTATTTTTGTTCATTTTTTTGGTAATTTCATCATTATAAATTGATTTATATTTACATTTTATAGAAATGGAATCATATAATATGAAGTACTTTGTGTCTGGTTTCTTTTACTTAGCATAATGTGGTGTGTTTTTTTTGTCTGATATTAACATTTTGTAGTATTAACATAATAGTTCGGTTTCAAAGAAAAACGGTCTTATATATGCAATTTTACCCATATTCATATTTCACATGCAGTTTTACTATGCTATGCAGTCCAATGTTACAGTTTTTAGTTTTCCTTTTAGTAATATACATCACCTTAGACTTTCCCTTTATATTCCTGTCATACCCATATAATGGTGCTGCCAGTTTCAAACACTATGTTGTATGTTCATCTTTTCCATTCATTTCCAAGAATTAACACACATCCTTTTGACCAATTCTCCACAAGTTAACACTTAGCTTTCCATTCTCGTACCTCATTCTATTTTCTGGTGTCCCATATTCAAGTTATTAACTCCATGAAATTACACAATATAATCAGTTCATAGTAGTGCAATCATATAGTATTTGTCCTTTTGTGTCTGGGTTGCTTCACTCAACATGTCCTCCAGGTTCATCCACGTTGTAATATGTTTTATGACTTCATTTCTTCTAACAGCTGCATAATATTCCATTGTGTATATACACCACAGTTTATCCATTCTTCGGTTGATGGACACCTGGGTTGTTTCCAACTTTTGGTTATCGTGAATAACGTCACCATGAACATTAGTGTTCAGATGTCTGTTCGTGTCACTGCACTCAGTTCTTCTGGGTATATACCCAGTAGTAGTATTGCAGGGTCACATGGCAAATCTATATTCAACTTCTTTAGGAATTGCCAAACAGTCCTCCAGAGACTCCCACCAACCATAAGTGTTCCTGCCTCTCCACATCCTCTCTAACACTTGTAGTTCTCTATCTTTTAAATAGTAGCCATTCTGATAGGTGTGAAATATCTCAACGTAGCTTTGATTTGCAATTTGCTAATCCCTAGTGATGTTGAACATTTTTTCATGGTTTTTTTTTTTTTGCCATTTATATTTCTTCTTTGGACAAATGTCTACTCAAGTCTTTTGCCTATTTTTTAATTGGGTTGTCTTTTTATTGTTGAGTTGCAGCATCTCTTTATATATCATGAATATTATCAGATATGTAATTTCCAAATATTATCTCCCGTTGAAAAGCCTTTTCAAAACCATTTTGACAAAGTCCTGTGAGGTTCAAAAGTATTTAATTTTGAGGAGGTCCCATTCGTCTATTTTTTCTTTTGTTCTGCGTGCTTTCAGTGTAAGGTCCAAGAAATCACCACCTACCATAAGGTCTTTAAGATGTTCCCCTACATTTTCTTCTAGGAGTTTTGTGGGCCTGGCTTTTATAGTTAGGTCTTTGATCCGTTTTCAGTTGATTCTTGTATAGGGAACGAGATAGGGTCCTCTTTCATTCTTTTGGTTATGGATGTTGTTACAATTTAATGTAATTATGAATTACAAAAATATATATTGAATTATGCTTGTAAACTGATCTGTTAATATGGGCATGATTAAGTTATGATTAGGGCGTTGACTGGGCCACGTCAGTAGGGCATTGAGCCCCACCCCTTGATGGGTGCGGGAATCAAATATAAAAGGGAAGGCAAAGGACAGAGGGAGCAGTTTTGAGCAGTTCTGATGTTGGAGTTTTGATGCTGGAGCCGGGGGAGGCAAGCAGACGGAGGAGCTTGGTCGTGAGGAAAGAAGGCCC
>PVKH010042065.1:0-10854 GCA_004027955.1 Chaetophractus vellerosus
TGTTGCTCAAATATGGCCTCTCTCTAAGCCAAACTCAGCATATGAATGCATTACCTTCCTCCCAGCATGGGACATGACTACCGGAGATGAGCCTCACTGGCAACATGGGCTTACTAACAAATGCCAACAGGCAGAACGACGGGAAAAAGACTCTGAATAAAAGGGGGAAATGTTAAAGACAAATGAGTTCATAGGGCTAAGAGACTTCAAAGAGAGTCAGGAGACTAACCCAGAGGTAACACTTATGCACACCCCAGTAGGACCTCCTAGGCTTCCAATATGGATATCACCCCAAATAGAGGGCCTTTTGAGGGCTTTGGAGATATCCAGGTCCTATATCAGGGCAGATAGCCCCAGAGTTTGGTGCCTTACCGGTGGGCCCTAATTTGGAACCCTTGCTCCTGAGAGTGACAGAGACTGACTGAAGTATGTCTTCACTGCTCATGGTCCATCAGTCTCTTCTATTCAAACCTATATTTGATGCCAGAGTTTTAAATGTACTTCCAGAGACCAGAGCCTCTGCACTGTTCATGTGCCAACTGGGTCCAGCGGCTCTTTGGACCTGCAACTCCCACTCTACAGCTCAATGGACTCACCCAGGACACCTAGTGGGGAGGTGATGATCGACTATGGCTATCCTGGGGAATGGAGAAAGCCTGCAGCTGCAGGCAGATCAACTCTTCCATTGTATCCACAGGATATAAGCCCCCTCTCACTTGGTGGTGGAGGTGACATCACCATCCTATACTCCTCGGGATTGGGGGAAGAGCTATGGACTAGAGTGGACTTGTTGGTGTCCTGTTATAGACTTTCTGTGATTCATGCAATGGAAGAAATTACAAAATCATGTGGAGCCAGGGGCCACTGGACACTTTGGGGGCAGGGAGAGGGAAGGCAGTTGTAATACAAGGGCTTTTTTGGGACTTGGGAATTGTCTTGGGTGATGTTGCAATTGAGGATATAGGCCATTTTATATCATCATGTATCATGCAGAACTGTGTGGGAGAGAGGGTGGTCTACAGTCTGAACTGTGATCCATGCTTGATGGCAAAGCCCCCAAATGTGTATATCACAGGCATTGTGCCAGACTGATGAAGGATATATATGTGGGAGGTTGTGGGAGGTATGGGAGGGTAGCATATGGGTACTCCTAAAATTTCTGTGTAACAGTTATGTAATCAATGTATCCTAAAAAAATATATATATATATATATATATATATAATTTTAAAAATAAAATACATTTAAAATTTTCAAAAAAAAAGAAAGAAAGAAAGTATTTTTGGAAACTGGGGGGAAAAAAAGAAATGAAAAGTCAACCCAGTGAATGGTAGAAAATATTTGCAAATCATTTATCTGATAAAAGATTTGTATACAGTATATACAAAGGACTCTTACAACTCAATAATAAAATGATTTTTAAAAATTTTAAAATAGACAAAGACTTTGAAGGTATTTGGAGATATTTCTCCAAAGAAAATATACAATTCACTAATAAGCACATAAAAAGGTCCTCAACCAACATCAGTATCCATTAGGGAAATGCAAGTCAAAACCACAGTGAGATGTCAGTTCTCATCCACTAGGATGCCCATAATCAAAATAACAGGAAATAGCAATTGTTGCTGAGCCTGTGGAAAAATTGGAACTCCCACACATTGCTGGTGAAAATGTAAAATAATGCAGCTGCTACAGAAAACAATTTGGCATTTCCCCCAAATGGTTAAACAGACAGTTACTATGTAACCCAACAAATCAATTCCTAAATATAAACCCAAGACTTATGAAAACCTATGTCCACACATAAACTTGTACAAGAATGTTCATAATAGCATTATTCACAGCAACCAGAAATGGAAACAACCTAAATGTATATCAACTTATGAACGGAGAAATAAAATGTGCCATGAATGTTAATGGAATGTTATTTGGCAATTAAAATGAATGAAGTACTAATGCATTGTACAACATGGAAGAGAACATTATGCTGAGTGAAAAAATCCAGAGACAAAAGTATACCTATTGCATGACTCATTAATATGAAGTGTCTAGAATAGGCAAATCCATAGAGACAGTAAAAGTAGATTAATTGTTGCCAGGGTCTGGAGGGAGGAAAGAATGAAGAAGGACTGCTTAATGGGCATGGAATTTGTGTTCTGGGACTAGATGGTGATGCTGGTTACACAACTTTGTAAATATAATAAAAACCACTCAATTGTACCCTTTAAATGGGTAAAATGTATGGTACGTGAATTATATCTCAATTAAGCTGTCAAAAGAAGAGTCTACCCCCTAATTCCAATTTACTGCTCTTTTGTACAGGTGGACCTTTCACTAAATTTCATCTAAGGACTATAATCACAAATCTTAGTTACTTACTTCAAAAGACTAGAGTGAGGAAACAGAGAACTAAGAACTTTATAGTGGAGAAGCCTGGCAAATGACCTTAAGCAAGTGATGAAGATTAACATCAACAGTATATCGTGGAGCCGGCTGTAGCCCAGTTGGTAGGACACTGGTTTACCACATGGGAGGCCCCGGGTTTGGTCCCCAGGCCTCCTCAAATGGGCAGCCCACCTCAAGAAGGCAAGCCGCCACAGGTGGGGCATGCTGCCACGGGCAAAAAGGCAAGCCCCCGCGAGCAAGGGTGAGCCCCCGCGAGCAGGCAGGCCACCACACTGGTGAGCTGACTCAGCAGGTCACTCCGGCAGGGAGAGACAAGCAGACACAGAGGAATGCAGAGAAAAATGAACACAGCGAGAACAAGCAAAAGGGGGGGGATGTATAATAAATAAAAATAAATCTTAAAAAAAAACAGTATATCGTGTACATAGCATGTACCCTCTATATGATGTGACAAGAAGGATCCTTCATTTATGTTGTATTCTTTCCAAATCCCATAACCCCAGTGTCATCATGAGAAAAACCTAGATTGAGGGACACTCTACAAGGCAGCTGTCCAGTATTCCTCAGTAGTCCCAGTGCTATGAAAAACGAGACTGAGAAACGGTCACAGTCCAGAGGAGACTGGGGAGATATGACAGTTAAATGCAAGGTGGTGTCCTAGACTGAATCCTGGAACAGAAGATGGGGAAACAGGTGGAAATCTCAATTAATTCCGGAGTTAATAGCAATGTACCAATGCCAATTTCTTATTTTGTATAAAGACTGCACAATAATGTAACATGTTAACAATGGGAAAAACTGGGTGCGAGATATACAAAAACTCTCTGTAGTATCTTTGCAACTTTTATGAAAATCTAAAATTAGTTTTTTCTAAATAATGAGAATCAGAATAGTATCAAATTTCTTAACAACAATGCTGGGTATTAGAAGTCAGTGGAACAATGTCTTCAAAGTTCTGATGGAAATTGACTTCCATCTTAGAATTATATACCCCTAGAGAATTTCTTGAGCTCAGACATGCAACTCAGTTTACCTTTTATGAACCTTTTCTGAGGAAGCTACTAGAGGATATGCATCAGCAAAATGAAAGAGTAAATCAAGAAAGAGCATTCAATTGTGTGCAATCTCTATACTGACTATTGTGGATAATAGTCTTGGATAGTCATAAAGTACTGTAGCAGATGCCACTTGGGTAAATCAAATGCAATTTGCTAATGACAAATTTCTCTAAATGACAGAGAAGGAAGGCATCATAAACAGGCTACATGCAGAAAAAAAGAATACTATGAACAGATAAATAGAGGAAGGTAAAAGTTTCCAGACCACATGACCAGGACATGGAGAATTGTGGTGAAAGCTTCTGAGGAAGAATCACATTAGGCTTTCTTTGTAGCACCCTTCAAGACCCAACCTCATCAATTACCCAGATGTCCCAGAGGGCTTGCTACAAGCTAGTTTTGGGAGTTTTGTTTGGTACTTCTGCAGGTTGAGCTAACTGTACACCTTGAGTAATTGTATATTATCTTTTTACTTGAATTTTTATGTGTCCTTTTCATCTTGTGGACATACACTTTTGTTTAAATAAACAGTATTCATGTTATATGTGCCATTGCATCCTACTTTTTCCACTATGTTCTAATATTTTAAGATACAGCCATAATATGTGTATTTCCAATCTTTTGTAACTGCCAGCTGCATAAAAACTCCATGGTGTGCATACACCACATATGGCTTACCACTCAGCTATTACAGACACCCAGATGGCTTCCAACTCCCTGACCCCACAACAATTTTGCAGTAAACATTCTCAAGCACAGTCTCTTATGGATCTGTGCAAGAATTGCCCTGGGATGAATGCTCAGAAGTGCTTGAACTGGGTCAGAGAGTATGTGAGTATTTTACAAAATCCTGACAAATTGCTTTTTAAATGGCTACATCAATCTACATTCCAACCAACAGTCCACAAAGATTCCTCTGTCCACATATCCCCATCAATTCTTTTTATGTTAACATATATACATCATAAAATTTCCCATTTTAACATCTTGCAAGGATACAATTCAGCATTGTTAATTACATTCACAATGTTGTACTACCATCACCACCATCCTTTACCAAAACTTTTCTACCACTCCAAACAGAAACTATCTGTACCCTTTAAGTAATAACTCCCTGTCCACACCCACCCTTTATAACTTGTAATATACTTTCTGTCTATTAATTTGCATATTCTATTTATTTCACATAAGTGAAGTTATACAATAACTATCTTTTTGTGCCTGGATTATTTCACTTAACATAATTTTTTCAAGGTTTATCCTTGTCGTTGCGTGTATCAGAACCTCATTCCTTTTAACAGTTGAATAATATTCCATTGTATGCATATGCTACATTTTGCTTATCCATTCATCTGTTTTTTGTTTTGTTTTATTTTGTTTTTAGGAGGTACTGGGAATTGAACCTGGGACCTCATACATGGGAAACAGGAACTCAACCACTGAACTACACCTGCTCCCCAATCTATTCATCTGTTGAGGGATACTTGAATTGTTTCTACCTTTTGACTATTGTGAATAATGCTGCTATGAATGTTAGTGTGTAAATATCTGTTCAAGTTCCTGCTATCAATTATATTATGTATATACCTTGAAGTGGTATTGCCAAATGTGGTGGTTTGTAGTGATGTACCCTCAGAAAAATATGTTCTTAAACTTAATCCATTCCTGTGGTGTGAACCCACTGTAAGTAGGACTTTTGATGAAGTTACTTCAGTTAAGGTGTGGACAAACTCAATCAGGATGGGTCTTAATCCCATTGCTGGAGTCCTTTATAAACAGAATGAAATTCAGACAGATTGAGAGAAAGTCACAGAGGGAGCAGCCAGAAGCTGAACATCAATGGAACCTGGAAGAGAAAGGAGAACCCAGGAGAGGTTGTCGTGTGCATTGCCATGTGACAATGGAATCCAGGACCAAGTATCTCTGGCAGCCAGCCCCAGAACACCAGTCTTCAGGAAGAAAGCAACGACTTAGACTCATAAGCCTCAAAACCTTGAACTAATAAATTCCTGTTGTTAAAGTCAATCCATGGTATGGTATTTGTTTGAGCCCAGAAAACTCCAACACCAGGACATATGGTAATTTTATGTTTAACTTCTTGAGGAACTGCCAAACTGTTTTCAACAATAACTGCAAAATTTTACATTCACGTGAATATTGTGTTCCATTTCTCCACATCATCTGTAACACTTGTTATTTTCTGTTTTGTTTTCTTTTTTAATAATAGCCATTCTAATGGGGGGGGGGAGTGGTTTCTCATTGTGGTTTTGATTTGCATTTCCCTAGTGGCTAATGATAATGGGTATCTTTTCATGTGCTTTTTGGCCATTTGTATATCTTCTTTAGAGAAATGTCTATTTAGATCTTTTGCCCATTTTTCCTTGGGTTTTCTATCTTTTCGTTGCTGAGGTGTAAGAAATTTTTATATATTCTGGATATTAAATCCATATCAGATACATGGTTTCTAAATATTTTCTCCCATTCTGTAAGTTATTTTTCACTTTTTAATTATGTCCTTTGATGCATGAAAGTTTTTATTTTGACAAGGCCCAGCTTATCTATTTTTTCCTTTTGTTGTTCATGTTTTTAGTGCCACCCCTAAGAGTCTGTTGCCTAATACAATGTCCTGAAGATATTTCCCTGTTTTCTTCTAAGAGTTTTCTTCTAAGAATTCTTATATTTATGTCATTAGTCCATTTTGAGTTGTTTTTTTGTATATGGTATGAGGTAGGATCCACCTTCATTTTTTGCAAGGAGATATCCAGTCTTCTCAACACCACTTGTTGAAGAGATTATTATTCCCCCATTGAGTGGAGTTGGCACCCTTGTCAAAAATTGATTGGCCATAGATGTGTGCATTTATTTCTGAATCCTCAATTCTATTCCATTGTTCTATATGTCTGTCCTTGTGCTGGCTTCACACTTTTTTGATTACTGTAGATTTGTATTAAGTTTTGAAATTAGGAAGTGTGAATTCTCCAACTTTGTTCTTCTTTATCAAGATGGTTTTGTCTATGTGAGGGCCCTTACCATTCCATTTGAATTTCATGATTGTCTTTTCCATTTCTACAAAGACAGCTGCAGGAATTTTTATTGTAATTGTGCTGAATCTATAAATCGCTTTGGGAAGTATTGGCCTTTTAATAACATTAAGTCTTCCAATACATGAACACAGAATATTTTTTCATTGATCTAAGTCTCCTTTAATTTCTTCCAGCAATGTTTTCCATGTACAAATCTTTTATATCTGCCTCGGTTTTCCAGGCTGTCATGGCAAACACTATGCACTGGGTTGCTTAAAGAAGAAGAATTTGTCTCAGTTTTGGAGGCTAGAAGTCTGAAATCAAGGTCTCAAAAGGCCATGCTTTCTCCCAGTCTGTGGCATTGTGGTGCTGGCTTGCTGCAATCCTTATGGTTCCTTGACCTGTATCTCTACCTCTATCACATGGCATTCTGTCTCTTCTTGTGTCTGCTCCTCATTTTCGTTGATTTCTAACTTCTACTGACTGGATCTGAGTTTGGGTAACATATTTAAGATCTTTGAAGATCCTGTTCAGAAATGAGTCCACATCTCAACTGATAAGTTCTTCAAAGGTTCTGTTTAATAATGGGTTCACACCAAAAGGAACACAGATAAAGACTTGATATATCTTTTGAGGAGTACATGAACCAAACCTCAATAACATACTTGGTTAAATTTCTTACTAGATATGTTATTCTTTTAATTGCTATTGTAAATGAAATTGTTTTCTTCATTTCCTTTTTGCATTGCTCATTGATGGTATACAATATATGTATCAATAGAAATAAAATTTATTTTTGTTTGCTGAGCTTGTACCCTGCCACTTTTCTGAATTCATTTATTAGTTCTGATAGTTGTCTTGTAGATTCTTTGGGATTTTCTATGTATAGGATCATGTGTACTGTGAATAAGGATAGTTTTTACTTCTTTCTTTCTAATGTGGATGCCTTTTACATCTGTTTCTTGCCTAATTGTTCTAACTAGAACTTCCAGCACAAGGTGGAATAGCAGTCGTGACTGTGGGTATATTTGCCTTGTTCCTGAAATTAGAAGGAAAGCTTTTAGTCTTCACCATTGAGTATAATGTTAGCTGTGGGTTTTATCGCAATGAGGAAGTTCTCTTCTATTGCTATTTTTCTGAGTATTTTTTTCTTTCAAGAAAGTGTACTGACCCCACCAACTCTTAGCATTATACAGTTCTCTAACTTGCATCTGTCTAATGGGTATATAAAGATCTCTCCTTAATTTGAATTTCTATTTTTACCACTAATTCTGTGCACTTCTTTATATATCAACTGCAAATGGGCAAAACTCTATAAATTTACTAAAAATCATAAAATTTATAATGGATGAATTTTATGGTATGTAAATTATACCTCCAAAAAGCTGTTTATAAGATAGAAATTACACAAGAGTGCCTGCTATCCACCATATGCTCTCACCATTGAACCACACATCCTAGACAAAATTTAAAAAAAACAAAACAGAAAAATGCTTTAAAATGAAATCAATTTAATTAATTAAAAAATGAAAGAATTGGAAACGGAACGAGAAAATCATTATTTACAGGAAGGCTACTTAGAAAACCAAAGAATCTACAAAGAAATTATTAGCAAGATGGGAAGAAAAATAAATCAATTAAGAATTAAAGTTCTAAAACTATAGTTTTATATTAGCAATGAAAAATGAGATCATCAAAAATAAATCTAATGAAAATATGCAATCCCTTTATGGAGAAAATTTAAAAGGTTTTTTTAACATTTATTTATTTATTTATTCTTCCCCTCCCGCCATTGTTTTGCGCTCACTGTCTGCTCACTGTGTTCTTCTGTGTCTGCTTATCTCCTCTTTATATGGCACATGGACTTAATCCTAGAAACCTTCTGGAGTGGAGAGAGGCTGCTCAATCTCTTGCTCCACCTTAGCTCCCTGGTCTGCTGTGTCTCTTATTGTCTCTCTTCTGTGTCTCTTTCTGTTGCATCATCTTGCTGCACCAGCTCTCCACGCAGGCCAGCAATCCATGCGGGCCAATACTCCATGTGGGCCAGCTCTCTGCTCAGGCCAGCTTGCCGCACCAGCCAGCTTTGCTTTTCACCAGGAGGCCCCGGGAATCAAACCCTGGACCTCATATATGGTAGACAGGAGCCACATCCGCTTCTCTTAAAAGTTTTTTCAAAGACATTAAAGGAGATCTAAATATATGGAGCAAAAGATCTTGCCCATGGATAGATTCAATATCAAAAATAATTCCCTCAAGAATTCAAAGAAGATCTAAACAAATGGAAAGACATTCTGTGTTCATAGATGGGAAGATTAAATATCATTAAGGTGTCAATTCTACCCAAATTGATATACAGATTCAATGTAATCCCTATAAAAATCCCGATACCCTTTTTTGCAGAAATGGAAAAGCCAGTTATCAAATATATTTGAAAGGGAAGGGGCCCCAAAGAGCCAAAAACATCTTGAAAAAGAAGAACAAAGGCAGAGGACTCACACTTTCCAACTTTAAAGCATATTACAAAGCTAGAGTGGTCACAACAGCATGGCATTGACAAGTCATAATGACCAGTGGAAGTGAACTGAGAGTTCAGAAATAGACCACTTCTATGGTCAATTGATTTTTGGGAGGGTATTACAATTTAAAAAAAATTTTTATTGAAGTATATCATTTGTACACGAACATACATAAACAATAAGTGTATAGTAAAAGTTGTGAACTTACAAAAAGCAAACATGCATAACATCACATAAGGGTCCCATACATCAAACCACCACCGCAACCATGCATTATTGTTGAAACATTTTACAAATTATGAAAGAATATTGTCAAAATCTTACCTTTAACTATAGTCCATATCTTACATATGATGTATTTTTCCCCCAACACACCCTTTTTTATTTTTAAACATATTTTAGTTGTGAACTTACAAAACAATCATGCATATGTGTAGAATTCCCATACAAAGCCCTTTCACCAACACACCACACTGTGGTGGAAACTTTGTTGCTGATTATGAGATAATACCATCAGACTATTACACCAACCATGGTCCATAGCATAAATTTGGCATACTTTTCCATACTCCCCATTATCAACACAGTACATCTTTGGCATAGATGAATGAATATTACAGTCTTGCTGTTAACCACAGTCCATAGGTCACACCAATTATATTTTTCCCATGCTTCTCCCCATTCCACCACCCTGGAATGTGTTTTCATTTGTTTAGAAAATTCTGGTAGAATTTTTATTGGCATAGTATTATCTGCTCTAGCTCACAGAAGGGCACTGTTGCATCTGTACCATCAACCACAATTCTCAACCACCTCTGGGCTCACTATGTTATTCAGTCTCTATATTGTTTTCTAGCTTTCTTTCAACTGACATTTACATGCCTAGACTACCTTTTCCAATCACATTCCCATTTATAAACCAGCTGCTACACACTATGTTACCATCAGTTCCATCCATTTCCATACTTTTACAGTAAAGTTAATTTAAACTTCTACATACATTAAGCATCACTAGTCCTTCTTAGCCTTCTTCCTATCTCCTAATAACTTATACTCTAGGTTCTAACTCCATGCATTTATTCTTCATATTTAGATCACATTAATGAGACCATGCAATATTTGTCCTTTTGGGCTTACATAATGTCTTCAAGATTCGTCCATATTGTCATATGTGCCCCAATTTCGTTTCTTCTTACTGCAGCATAGTATTCCATCATATATATATATATATATATATATATATATATACCACATTTTGCTTCTCCATTCATTGGGTGATGGGCACTTGGATTCTTTCCATCTTTTGGCAATTGTGAATAACACCGCTTTGGACATTGGTGTGCAGATGTCTGTTCATGTCACATTTTTCAATTCTTCTGGATATATTCTTAGTAGAAGAACTGTTGGATCATATGGAAGTTCTCTATTTAGCTTCCTGAGGAACTGCTAAACTGTCTTCCACAGAGGCTGCACCATTTTACAATCCCACCAACAGTGAAGGAGTGTTCCTATTTCTCCACATCTTCTCCAGCACTTTTTGTTTTCTTTTTTTTTTTTAATAATGGCCATTCTATGCAGGGTGAGATGATATCTCATTGTCATTTTGATTTGCATTTCCCTAATAGCTAGTGATATGGAACAGTTTTTCATGTGCTTTGTGATGGTTAGGCTAATGTGTCAACTCGGCCAGGTAATTGTGCCCAGCTGTTGGGTCCAGCAAGCCTGGGGCTAATTGAGTTTACTGCATGGATGGCTGATTGCATCTGCATCAATCAGCAAGATTGGATCAAGAATGGATGACGCTGTTATCCATTCAGTTGACTGCTTATAAAAGGGAACTGATTTCAACATT
>PVKH010042066.1:0-10874 GCA_004027955.1 Chaetophractus vellerosus
GCTGTAGAAAAATAAGTAGTTGAGGGTAGGAAAGGGAATAAATGTCTTGGACCAAAGAGGATGATTAGAAACACCTGTCTTTCAAAGACATGGCACTGGGTGATACATTATCCTTCTGAGACCACACAAAAAGTTGGAGCATAGCAAACAGGATAAACATTCAGACGTTGGGGCTGCCATAACTGTAGACAAGATTTCTTGTTTCTTCTCGGTTTATTTATGGCACCTCCTTCCTGTTCTATTGTTAGAAATTCTCTGCCTGCATATTTTTTAAAATATTAAAGAGCATGAATCTTTCTTTTCTTCTCTAAAATGTCTTTGGCTATATGGTATTTTCACACAAAGGAGCTATTTTTGGCATTCAAAAATTGCATTTCTTCCTGTAGGCAAAAAGAATTCACTCACTACCTACTAGTGCATAAGAAAAAAAAATGAAAAAAAGGGAGCCTTCTCCAAAACAAAACCACAGAAGGTATTAAATTTTAAAGGGACAGACTTACTCTTTCTCTTTGAGCATTTTTCAGAAAAACACACTGCTGCCTGCCTATTGTTTCAGAAGCTGATAGTTATATAAATCCCTCCTTTTCTGCCACAAAAGGGGTAGGCGATGGAATAATGACTTATTTTTTAATGTACCCTTCTTTATATCCAAAGCTTATCAAGGAAGAGATTAGCCCATTCTTTTTTATTTACTTTCCTTTTTCTTTTCCCTTTATTAGTGCTTACTAAGTTCTGTTTCAATATGTGCATGGGACCCCTATGGCTGTATTGGCAATGTAGGGAGAAAATTGGGCCAAGAATCAATAGATCAGAATTCCATTTGGTCTAGCAACTTAATGGGTTCTCTGGAGTCAATATTTTCTCTAAAGAGAGAAAAAAAAGTGGGGACTTTATAAAAGAGATTTGCCCAATTTGATGCTTAAGTGGATTTTATAGTGATTAGACTAAAGGTAATTTTATTTCATCTTTCTTTAAATTCTAAGTTGCATGAAAATTTATATCTTACCATTGTTTGTTAGGTAAATCTGTTGATTTAAGTATTTGGTGAAAAATAAACTTGGTTGAATGTTTATCACTGAATTTAAGCTTATGATGAAATTGAAATCTCATTTGTGCTGGATTTTCTTAGGACCTAAATTAGAAAATTCTGCAAGCCATTTTAGTTCTTTAAAATTAGGAGGGTACCCTTTACATCACTGAAGCTTTTGAGATACTGGTTAATGAACAACTAATCTGGAAATTTAACTAATGAGCAATTGAAGGGATAAATTATTATTCCATGAGATTATATATCTAGGGTAGCAAATTAAATATGCTAACTATAGAAGCCATCACAAGACAACAAAGTGAAATCCAACAGGGAATAGGTAGTCCCCAATTGCCTGATGCCCTCACTAACAAGAGGAAGTAGTCCTGTATTACACCCAAATCACTGGGAAGGGAATGAGGACACCTAGTCCCGAGGGCACCATACATTGCCCTTATGTCCCTTCAGGGTCTCAGTTTCCTCCTATGCTAGATGAAAAGTTTAAAGCAATATGGCTCCTTCCAACACTAAAGGTTTATAATTCTGGTGGAAATACTTTCATATCTCCCTGCTATCTCCATTTCAAATTCTCCTTTTCCTTCTTTTTTCCAGTGGTTGTTACTGCTTGTCTTAAACTCTTTTTCTCATTCCTTTACCTGATACCTTATCTAAGGCCTCTTACCTTAGACACTTGATGCCCAGGCTCTTTTAGACCAAAAACCATGCTTCTTTCTACTTGGTATCTCTAGCACTAGCACCGAGCCCTCATACATAGTAGAAGCGAAGTAAGTGTTGGATGAATGAATGGTGTATATAGAAGTGAGAAATGATAAATGCTTGAATGATGGATGCCTATGATGAAAGATTCACCCTTCACAGCTTTGCAAAAGTAGAAAATATGTTTCTGATTCTGAGACCATTTCTCTATGAACATAGTACTCTAGATAGCCACCACAGTAAAAAAGCTTAGTGCTTGTATTCGTGAGGGTTCTGTAGGGAAACAGAATCAATAAGAGGTATCTGTCAACAGTATGAGATTTTGTAAGAGTCTCTCATGTGACCGTGGGGATGCACAAGTCCAGTTTCCAAAGGCAGGCTGCCAGCCAGGGGCTCCGATGAAAGTCCAATGAAGGTCCTTGATGAGTTTCTGGGAGATGTTGGCTGTCCAAAGACGAGCTAGGAAATGCCCTCTGAATGCTGATATCACTTCCCCTTTTAAGGCATTCAACTGACTGGATAAAGCGGCACTCATTGCTCATGGCAAGCTTCCTGGCTGATATAGATGTAATCAGCTATCTATGAAGTAAACTCACTGGTAACTAAAGTCCATAAATGCCCTTGTATTACAATTAGCCCAGTGCTTGCTTGACCAAACTGGGCACAATAACCTGGCCGAGTTGACACATTAGCCTAACCATCACAGTGCTCTACTTCATGAACCTTATGGATGAAGAAGGCTTTTGGTCAGGCTGTTTGCTCTTATGGTGAAAACTTAACACCTTGTAAAATTTGAGTTATGCTCTCAACTCCAAACACTTGCCTAATGCATGGCTTGCATACATGTGTTTTGTGTTGGAAATTTGGAGAGTGTCAGAAAGATAAAGTAGAAATTAACTCTCAGTACTCCAAGTTTAATATGACTTGCAGAGTTTTATGGCTGCTTTATATGGTGACAATCTTGGGCTAACAAACAGAATTTAGGTCTCCAGCCTCATGTAGCAACCTCGAGTGTTGTTTAGAAAAATGCTGCTGGATGTCCAAGGGAGAAGTGTTCTATGACTCAGAAGACAGAATCATAATACAAAGTAGAAGTCACCAGACTGAGATTTCAAACAATTTAAAGAAGGCCCAGACCTCCAACAGTGGAGTACGCCTCCTCCAAAAGCAGACAGGTCAACCATCATTGGTCATATTCATGAAATAGAAATATTTGGCTTCTGTACAGAAGTGTAAACCTGGGGAAAAAAACCTTTTCATATTAACTCTGGTCTGCACTTTCAGACAACCACCCCAAAGCAGAACTTGACAGATGATTTCCTTTAAATGGTGCTGCAAGGACTTAGCCATCGCATTCATCCATCCACGCATGCACACATCCATCCATCAATCCATCTATCCTCCACACATGAAAATTCTCTCTAAAACTATCTTCTGCTATCCTCATGGAGCCTGTGACACTCTCTTTCCACCGTAACCTTCTGCACTCTCCTTCCCTCCTCCTGTCCAGGTATTATTTTCCTCATCCAAGACACCCCCCACACCAGACACTTTGGGTTGTGTGTATTCTACCAAATCTAACATTCACTCTGAACTCATCCCTCTCCTTGGTACAAACTACTCCAAATTCTGGGGAATCAAGTTTTCCCACTTTTTATTCACATTTATCATTTTATTTTTATAACACACTGTGAAGAAGACAACCTAGGAATTAATATCACCATTTTGCCAATGGGCAACTGTGGCCCAGAGAAGTTCAGTTATGGCCCAAGCTCACACAGATTAAGGGATGGGCCATCGCCTGAACCTAGCTAGACACTCTGGCTCCAAGCTCAGGGCTTTTTCCTCCATACCACATGGGACAGCTAGGGGTTCAGAATTTAAATGAGGAATCCTTTCTTAAGGCTAGAGGTCTCTTTCTACTTTATATGTATATGATTCAATTTTTAAAATGCTATTTGTCTATCAATAAAACTAATACAAGGCTCTATAAATTATTTTAATCTCTTTATAGAGTATAGTCTAGCAGTCATAAACTCAGGGTAGTATTTTTTAAATTAGTTAATTACCTTTAAGACTATATAAAAAGGCCAATTTTATCTATCATTACTATTGTGTCATTTTATCTTAGACAGGTTAATTTAAGAAAAGTAATTTGAAAGGCAGTATGCCACAATGGTATAGAAAATCCTTTGTCAGTTGGCTGTAAAGCTCTGAAAAGTGATGGAATCATCACCCCTTAAAATTTTCTCTGGAGCTGCATTGTCAAGAACTTACTATTTCCTAAATTTAGCTGTTGGTAAACAGCCATTCTTAAAACTAATAAAATTTTCTGATGATTTCCATACATATTAGGATACGTCTTTTTACTCAGGGCAGCTGTAAATCTAAATGTCAATTACTTTGTGGCATAAATAAGTCAATATGAGTTGTACTGGGAGCTAGAGAAGAAACTTGTAAGGAATGATCTCCTAAATGTTTGAGGTAGAGTTTAGCCTGGGTTGGAGAAAAATCAGGGTCTTATTTCATCTCTATTCAGGTCCTGAAGTCTGAGTATCTGAGTAGAATGATGATAAATGTCACAAAAATCCAGGCAGAAGGAAGCTGCATAGATCATCAGTCTTCAGTAGGATCTCGCTGAAGGCCAACTTTTGGTGAATAAAATTGTTACAATAGCCATAAGTTTGGGAGCATAAAATATGCTACATTTGCATAAAATTTACATAAGCCTACCTAAATGAATACAGCTGCCACAGAAAAAGATATGGACTTCTTATATTATCTTAAATCTCATGTCCCTTAAAAACAAGAGACAAATGCTTAGGAGAATTTGCTTGTAAGATTCTCTGAATAATGCTACTAAATGCTTGATGAAATAGAATAACTGGGAAAATAGAATCTTTTTTTTTCATTTTAATTCAATTAAAATTTTAAAAATACATTTTTAAAAATCCTCATTGCTGTTTTTAAAATGTGTCCTTTTTTTTCTCTTTCAATTAGTTCAATGTATGGTATAGAATATTATTAGAGGAGACTGGGTCATTGGGGAAAAAGCTAAGGTGGGCTCTAATCCTAGACCTGATATTTATTAGCCTTGGGATTTGTGGCAAATGTTTTAAATTATTTCATCATCTATTTTCTCTGCTCTATATAGAACACAAAGATGGAGGATTCTCAAACCTGACTGCACGGAAGAATCACCTGAGGAGTTTGGTAAAAATTAAAATCCTAAGACTTACTCTCAGAGATCCTGATTTAAAAGGGAACAGGGAGAACTCAGAAATAAATATTTGTGATCAACATCACCGGTGATTCTAGCAGAATGGGTCAGACACCAGAGTTAGGAATCACTGGATTAGAAGAAAAGAAAACGTCCCTAGCAACCTGACAGTTTATGTCTACTTAACTCTTTTTTGATGTTTACCCATCTCGAAACTCTGTAACCTTTATGAAGATCATAAATACTTGAAGAAGTCGATGTCTTAAAAACAGTGCTGGTTCAAGAATCAGGAGAAAAATCCAGGTTAGAATGCTGGTGTATTCCGCTAACTTGATGCATTACACTTGTCATTCATTGTAAGCTCAGCCATATAAAAAATAAAATAAAATAAAATAAAATAAAATAAAATAAAATAAAATAAAATAAAATAAAATAAATAAAATTGAAAATAAAATAAAATAAAAATTAATTCATTTCAAAGGTCTATCGATGTTAAAACTCTAAAAAGGACATGATATGAATCTAAGTTATATGACTCAGATGTCCTTTGTAACTTTCTGAGGAAAACATGTTTATTTGTTGTCTTGCTTCATAGGGCTGCTGCAACAAAGTACCACGAACTAGTTGGCTTAAATAACAGAAAGTATTGCCTCACACTTCTGGAACTAGAAGTCCAAAACCAAGGTGTGGGCAGGACCAGGCTTCCCCTGAAAGGGAAGAATCCATTTCATGCCTCTCTCCTGGCTTCTGGTAGGTGGCTGGGAATCTATGGTCTTCTTTGGCTTGCTGCAGCCCAGCTTGTCCTTGGTCTCTGTCACATGGTTGTCTTTCTGTTTCTCTCTTACTGACTATGTCCAAATTTCCACTCCTTATAAAGACAATAGTCATGTTGGATTAAGGGCTCACTCTTACCCAGTTTGGCTTCATTTTAACTAATAAATACTTCAAAGGTCCTATTTCCAAATGGGGTCATATTCACAGGCCTGGGGATAGGATTGAATTTATCTTTTGGGGGAGGGCACGCTTCAATCAATAATACTTGTGAATTGTGTCCTCCTAAAAGAGAATATAGAAAAAATCTATGTAATGGCATGGATTCTGGTGGATGGAGGCTTCAGCACATATTTAATTTGATTCAAACCTAATTCTAGGCTTTCTCTCACAGAGAACTTCACAAAACTTCTCATATTTCTATTTTAAAATATGAATATGAAGTTAAAAAAAAAAGGAAATAGGGAAGTTTGTTTAAATCTTCTACTTCAAAAAGCTAATTATTATGTAAAATCTTTATTCAAGCACTCAGTGTAATGCTGTACAAAACGTTTGCAATAAAACACAAATCTGTACTAACTTTCTCTGCTTTGGAACTTGCTGAAAGAAATATCTGCAGTATATATGAAACCTTTGTAACTTCTTTGCAGTGGTCAATATTCAGTAGAAAAACAGGTTTTCTGATAAGGCGTCAGTTTTGCAGTAAACACAACAAAATGTGTCACTTTCAAAGTTGGGTCCTTTTTTGAAATTCCAGGCAAAGCTATCACAGCTGCTGTTATGGATGCTGGATAATTGGGATTCATTGCACACACTACATTCTCTAAAAAATGATTTGACAACCTAGTTTGTGCTGTGTCCAAGTGGCCACATTGTCAAACCTGGGCAAACACAATCTTCTGAAAAGGTTAATTGAAACTTACTTGAATTAAAAAATATGGAGGGTTTACCATATATTTCTAATCCATCGCTTTTAAAGTTATAATTAGTATTAAGTATTTTCTCTAGAGTTGCAATGTTCAATATGGTAGCCATTTTTTGAGGGCTTGAAATGTGGTTATATCAAATTGAGTGCTGTATGTTTAAAATATAAACCAGACTTTGAAGACCCAGTATAAAAATTAATGTAAATTATCTCATTAATAATATTTATATTTATTGCATGTTGAAATTAATAATATTTGGATGTATTGTATTAAGTAAAATATAACAGTAAAATTAATTTCACTTTTTACCATTTTCAATGTGACTAATAAAACTTAATTTACATATGACTCCAGTTATAATTCTATTGGACAGTATTGCTTTCAAGAAAAAATGAGAAGGTATGCCTTCTCAAAACAATTTCATTGATGCTATTTGAAGCTCATTATAACATATATTCATGTATACAGGACGTGAGATCAAGATAATATTGATATTCCATAGTCAATCATGATATTTGACCCAATACTTATACTTTTAATATATGAAATAACAGAATAATTTTCATTTATTTTTAAATGGGCCTTGTTATAACATTAGTGACTTACCCTTAGAATGGCTAGATATCCCAAAAATCATTTAATTCAATACCACCTTTTTATATGAGGAAACTAAAAACCAGTGTTTATGTGAATCCCAAACTACACTATTTTGATTATACCTTGTGCTATCTAAATCTGCATTTCAAAATGAGAATGAAAATTAGTCCCTGCTTTTTCCCCCAATGAATAATCTTATTTTTCCCAAAGAACTTTAATTCAAAAGCTATGTCTTCTAAAGTTGCCATAGTTGAGACCACATTAATTAAGACACAGATAATTGATTCAAATGGTAAGATCTTTTTATTAGTTTCCCTTTCCAATAAGAGTAGTTTGATCCAAAGGATTTTGTGACAAAAAGCAATCAATAGTTCTAGCTTAAGCCCCAGCCCCAACTCCAGCAGAGAGGAAGCTGGGGGGCTTGCACCAGCCTGTCTGGGAAACTGCAGGCCATGCCGTGGAGGCGGCTGCCCATCCTCCACTGGAGGCACAAGCCACCTCAGGAGCTATTCTGTGGCTAGAGCTGGAAGCTCCAATTCCCAAAAACAGGGGAGGAAGAGACAGTTGACCACTCACTTCAGCTACTGATTAGTAAATTCGGCTGGCTAAAGTATAATCCTAAGAACAGCTAAAGTTTGAACCTGTCCGAGTAGGAAAGATGCTGGTAGCTGCCATTTTTACTCTACCCCCAACATGAGAGGAAGCAGGGCTGATTGAAAACCACAGTGACAGTCAGGACCAGCTTTTTTCCACCCAGATTGGACTGCAGCCCTAGCCTAAGCTCTAGCTCTACCTCTGGCAGGGAGGAAGCTGGAGGGCTCTGCACCAGCCTTTTTGGGAAACAGCAGGTGCATTCAACCAGCACAGGCTGAATAGTCAGACACCTGGGGCTCTATCCCTGTACCCAATAGAATAGGAGAGGAGCTGTGTTTTCTCAGTCTCTTTGAGCAACTCTAGGCATTTTCAGCCCACACAAACTGGTTTGTTGAATGCCTTTGATTCCATCTCCACCTCCCCAACCCCATAGGATAGGACAGGACTGGGCTTTTCTCAACCTCTCTGGGAAACTGCAGGTGTTTTCAGCCCACACAGACTGAAGAGTCGGACACATGTATTTCCTTCCCTGCCCCCAAGTAAGGTAAAAGGGGTGCTGTATTTCCTCATCCTTTCTGGGCAACAGCAGGCACTTTTGACCTGCACAACCTGGCCTGGTGGGTACCTGTGGATCCACCATGACCCCACACTAGGATAGGTGGGGACTGGTGTTTCCTCAGCCTCTCCAGACAAGGGCAGGCACTTTCAGCCTACGCGGACTGAACTGTTGGGCATTGGTGGTTCCATTCCCACCCACTAAAGGGCAGAAGGGACAGTACTCCCTTGGCTTCTCAGGGCAACTGCAGGCACATTTGGTCCATACAAATTAGATTGTTGGGCAGTCCAAAGGGTCCATTTCAAGCCCTGGCAGAAAGGGGGTGCCAGTGTTATGACAGTCTACCTGGGCAACTGTGGTCATTTGGACTTGCACAACAAGATTGCTGCCCACACCCGCAGCTCCATCCCCGCCCCAAGCAGGGGTGGAAGGGGTGTGAAGCTTTATCAGTCTCTCCAGGCAACTACAGTCTAGGCTTGCATGATTTGGATTATTATACAAGGCTGTGGCTCTGTCCCTACCTCTGGCAGAGGAGAAAGTTGGGAGAAGCTTCATTGGTCCCTGGGGCAAAGAGAATAGCTTGAGCCTCCACAGCTAACAGCACCAACTACATCCATGGCTCCTATTACACAACCAGCAAGGGAGAAAGGCAAGAAAGCCCTAAATTAAAGAGAGAAACTCCACCCAGAATAAATATATCTAGTAAGCCAGATGCCAAGACACCAAGCAAAAATTACAATCCATGCCAAGAAACAAGAAGATATGGTCCAGTTAAAGGAACAAGATAAGCCTCCAGATGACATAAAGGAGTTGAGACAACTAATCATAAATGTTCAAACAAATCTCCTTAATAAATTCAATGAGATGGCTAAAAAGATTAAGGATATTAAGAAGACAATGGGTGAGCACAAAGAAGAATCTGAAAGCATACATAGAAAAATAGCAGATTTTGTGGAAATGAAATGTGCAATAAATGAAATTAAAAATACACTGGAGTCTTATAACAGCAGATTTGAGGAGGCAGAGGAATGGATCAGTGAGCTTGAAAACATGGCCTCTAAGAGCAAACATACAAAAAAACAGATGAAGAAAATAATGGGAAAAAAGAACAGGGTCTCAGGGAACTAATTGATGGCAAGAGATATTCAAACATACATGTCATGGGTGTTCCAGAAGGAAAAGAGATAGGAAAAGGGGTAAAAGGAATATTTGAAGAAATAGTGGCAGAAATTTTCCCAACCCTATTGAAGTACAGAGATATCTGCGTCTAAGAAGCACAATGAACTCTCACCTCAATTAATCTGAATAGACCAGCTCCAAGACACATACTAATCAGAATGTCAAATGCCAAAGACAAAGGGAGAATTCTGAGAGCAGCAAGAGAAAAGCAATGCATAACATATAAGGGATATCCAATAAGATTTAGTGCTGATTTCTCTTCAGAAACCAGAGAGACAAGAAGCCAGTGGTATGATATATCTAAGACACTGCAAGAGAAAAACTACCAGCCAAAAATCTTATATCCAGCAAGATTATCTTTCAAAAATGAGGAAAAGCTTAGAATATTCACAAATAAACAGAAACTGAGAACGTTTGCAGGAAATGCTAAAGGGTGTGCTATAATCTGAAAAGAAAAGACAGGAGATAGAGGCTTGGAAAAAGGTCTAGAAATGAAGATTATATCAGTCAAAGTAAATAAAAGTTTCAAAAGAGTGGCAAAAATAAAATATGACAGATAAAACCCAAAGGTCAAAGTAGGTAAAATAAGAGCTGCCTTTACAGTAATAACATTGAATGTTAATGGATTAAACTCTTCAATCAAAAGACACAGGCTGGCAAGATGGATAAGAAAATATGAGCCATCTATATGCTGTCTGCAAGAAACTCATCTTAGACCCAAGGACACCAATATATTAAAAGTGAAAGGTTGGAAAAAGACATTCCACGTGTACAGCAACCAAAACAAAGTCAGAGTAGTTATACTGATATCAGGTGAAATAGACTTTAAAAGTAAAACTGTTATTAGAGACAATGAAGGACATTATATATTAATAAAAGGGGCAATTCACCAGGAAGAACAATCATAAATATATATGCACCTAACCAAGATGCCCCAAGATACATGAGGCAAACACTGGCAAAACTGAAGGGAGAAATAGACACCTCTACAATAATGGTTGGAGACTTCAATACTCCACTCTCAGCATTGGATAGAACATGTGGACAGAGGATCAGTAAAGAAACAGAAAGCTTGAATAATATGCTTCAGGAAGCTAAATATAGAACTGTCATATGATCCAGCAATTCCTCTACTAGGAATATATCCAGAAGAACTGAAAACTTTGGCACTGAGGGACATCTGCACCCTGATGTTCATAGTGGCATTATTCACAATTGCCAAAAGATGGAAACAACCCAAGTGTCCATCAACCAGTGAATGGATAAGCAAAATGTGACATATATATA
>PVKH010042067.1:0-10869 GCA_004027955.1 Chaetophractus vellerosus
TATAATAATTATAATTACAAATACATATCAGTTATTTTAAAATAACAAAGAATGAATTTTTTAAATTTTTAAGGAAGAAAAATCCTAATTAAAAGAAAGGCATAAATTTCAGATTGCATTAATTCCCAGAAATAAAACTTCCAAAAAAGGTTATCGTATAAAATAACATTGTTAATATCTCATAAAATACTTTGGATTTTATATTTTTCTTAATTAAATTATTTTGCAAGTTGTAATTAAACATGTTTTTAAATATGAACTCTGTTTTTAAAATATGAACCAGATTTTTGGACAGATACCATTTTCCATATAGTAACTAAAGTTTAGTCATACATTGCAAAACCATCTGGTGACAATAAGCCTTGCTTACATAATCACAAACAGTACAGAGCCAAGTGTCCATACGTGGCATAATTCACACCAACAAAACAAATTGTTTTAAATTTGTTGCTGTGTTTTATTTATGTCCCTAAAAGAGTCAACGACTAGAATAGTATAATATTCTATTTATGTATTTTGCACATGAAGGGGAAATTTAGAAAGAAGATAGATGGTAATGTAGTGGGAAAATATGAGACTTAGATATTTATGTCCCTTGGTTTTGCTAATGATTAATTATGTGACCTTGGACAAAACCCAATCCCTTTATGCAATTTGTTACCCCACTTTCGATCGGAAATAATATTGGTCTGAAAGTGTTGCTAGTATAAAATGTGATAATACGATTTTGCCTTTAGATGTATTCATTTGGCACACTTATTGAATATGTAGCCATCATTGGAGAAAACTCAATCTCTTTATGCAATTTGTTACCCCACTTTCAATTGGAAATAATACCAAACTGAAAGTGTTGCTAGTATAAAATGTGATAATAATATTTTGCTTTTAGATGTATTCATTTAGCACACTTCTTAAATATGTAGCCATCATTGGACTGCGGCTAAGGATACAGAGATAAATACACATATGCACAGATACTTAAGCATGCCTTTATGGAATTTATATTCTACTGGGTGACACAAAATTGGGTGAATAAATGAGTGAGTGAATGAGAATACAGTTATGAGCATGGGCCAATATCCATTTCCACACTGTTAAAATGCATTCACAGTAATGGTTGGCAGGTCATTGAGCTCATGCTTATTTTCTTTATTCAGGAACACATTTCTGTGCAACCATTTGGTAAAAAAAGCAATAGCACTTATTAGTTATTAGTCATTGGTAGCAGAGTGAACACAATGGTTTACTGATAAAGGTTTGGGATTATAGCAAGAAGTGAATACTAACTCCTCCACTTTAAAACATATGACCTGGGGCAAATTCCGCATCTTAGTCCTGTGATCTCAACTCTCTGGTAGATTTAAGAAGAGTTGTTGATGGCGTTTTCAGCATTTTTTATCGTTGTAAGGATAGGAATGACAAATACCAAGCTCTTTACCTGCCAGACCAGAAACTGGAAGTACCATCTTTATTGTTTCTTAATCTCTTTAATTAACTATGTATTCCTATATCTTTATTTTCTATTCTTTTATTTATAATGTTTTCTTTTTCAACTTACTGATATTGACTTCTTGCTCATTAATCTTAATTTTTTTTCTTTCCTAATATAAACAAGTATATTACTTGAATGGGTTACATGATTATCCCAACAATTTCCAGTTTACCCATTCCATAAGAGAGGAGGTTAAGGATTAAAACCTGATTTCTAAATCTTTAGTTGGTTGTCTATTGCACATTGTCAGGATCAATCTCAGAAGCATGATTTTAGTAGCTGTGCTAAATTTTGAATTTCAGAATTCAAAATTACTCTAGTAACTCAAATAGTTTTTTCTCTCAGAGATAGGATTCTGTTCCTTTCTGCTTTAAAGTTTTGCCAGTGTGCTTGTCTGGAAAGTCTGTTTCTGTCAGTCCTTTTCAACTACTGCTTAGTTCCTTCTGAGTTTTCTTTTTCTTTTTTCAATTGGCTTGTTCTTCCATTTTTTTTTTTTTTATGTTTCTGGGATCATTGCATTTTTTAAAAAAGATACTTAGATTACATAAATATTACACAAAAGATAGAGGGATTCCCATATGCCCCACCCCCCACACCTCCCACACCCTCCCACATGAACATCCTTCATTAGTGTGCCACATTCATTGGAACCAGTAAATGCAAACTGGGGCTTTGCCATTAAGCATGGGCCATAGTTCACATTGTAGTCTACACTCTGCCTCCTGCAGTTGTGCGTGCTATGTGATGATATAAAATGGCCTATATCTGTCGTTGCAACATGACTCAGGATGATTCTCAAGTCCCGAAAAAGCCCCTGTATTACAACTGTTTTTCCCTCTCCCTGCCCCACAACCTCCAGTGGCCACTGGCTCCACATCAATGCTGCAATTTCTTCCATTGCTAGAATCACAATATGTCTATAGCAGAATACCAGTAAGTCCACTCTAGTCTATAGCTCTTCTCCCAATCCCGAGGATTCTGGGATGGTGACGTCCACTCCACCTCCAACTGAGAGGGGTCTTGGCATCATGGGGAAGATGGATGGACTTCTGGTTCCTATCCTCTGTCTCCATATCTTTCTGCTTTATACAGCTTTATTTTCTGTTAACTCCCATAATATACATTTCATTCAAACCTCCCAAAAGAAATCTCTTTGGATTAGAAAAATCATGATTCAGGATCAATTTTCTCTCTTGAGTAGAATTCTTTTGGCATCTAACCCACAGGCTCTGGAAAACTATACATGTCACTTGGTCCATAAAAAATTCTTGGTCTATGCTGTCCTGACTAGTGTAGCAAGATAACATGCAAGCCAATGATTCACATAATCATGGGAATTATTTGTGAGGAACCTATTCAGAAAGGGACTTAAGGTATGCAGTTGACTCAGCCTCATGTCCAATACAGAAACAAAAGCCAATATATTTCTTGTAACTTTAAAGAAATTAATGGTGACAATAAACTTTCTCCTCCCATAAATAGTATAATATAGATATCTGTGTGAGCGTGTGATTGTGAGTGACTATGTGGATCTTACAGGGTTGCTGTAACAAGCACCATAAACTGGTTGGCTTAAACAACAGGGGTTTATTGTCTTACAATTTTGGAAGCTAGAAGTCCAAAATCAAGGTATCAGCAGGCCATGCTTTCTCTGACACCTGTAGCATTCTGGTGGTGGTTTATTGGAAATTCTTTCCGTTCCTTGGCTTATAGATGCATCTTTGTCTCTATCATATGGCGATCTACCTCTTTCTCTGGTTTCTACTTCTGTGTCCAATTTTCTTACTTATAAGATCTCCAGTTATATTGGATTAATGCCCTCCTTGATTTGACTTGGCCTCATTATAATAGGATCTTTGAAGATACTATTTACAAATGAGTTAACAACCATAGAACAGGGGTTTATGACTTGAATGTGTCTTGTGGGGGACATGATTCAAGCCTCTAAAATGTGCATATAAAATCCACCTTTGTTTCTCAAATGACTAATACAGACGAACCAATCCAATACATTTAAGAAATAATGAGATCTTTATGGACTCAAATTAAGAATACTTTCCTTCCTTGCAAATTTAATTTTAATTATTACTGTTATTATTTTTATACTTTCTAAAATATAGCATAGTTAAGAGCACAGACTTTGCATTCATACAGCACTTGGATTCAAATATTTTCTTTCCCACTTTTTAACTTTCTGGTTTAGGTCACATTTTCATATTCTGAGCCTTAATTTAACTTTCAGTTTTGTTGCTAGTATTAAATGATATAGTGCTTATGAATACAGCTTATCACAGAGCCCATGTTCATATGAATTCTATTAAGCAGCTATTGTTATTATCATTTTCTTTGAGAATTCCTCTTAAGTGAATCCAAGGAAAAGGGAAAGTAGTAATTAATCAATTACCCATATGTGTGATACCAGTAATCATACTATTAGAATTATATTCATTTTCAATTGGGAACATCTCAATTTTTGAAAGTATAGAGGTTATTTGATTAAATAAATAGTATCATTAGTATAGTCACTGAGTTTAGCCATCAGATGAGGTTACTGAGATTAATTTCAAATTGATCTGTGTTGTATGGGAAGTGACGCATTTATATACTCTAGAGCTGTTATACCTGCAAGTAACCAAACACCCTTTCTAAACTTCCTAAACTTTAATTATAGTTAGTCCTAAAACAAGGACTTGTGGGAGAAATGTAAAGACCTCAGTCCTTTGAGAAAACTAGGTCAGTTGGGTTATTTTAGTGATTACACTAGGAAATAGTCAATGCCTTTGTAAACCTTAATTTACTTTCATCATCTTTTAAACTCAAGTCACTCTTAATGTGTTTGGTTTTAAGTAACATGTCTTTTCTCCTTTTCACAAACTATCACAACTCTCTATGTCATTTAAGGATGCTAAATAAATATTAAACAAGCTTACTATCATCTTCTTCCTTGAATGAAATAATCTCATCATTGAATAAATGAACAGAGGAATTTAAAGTATATGTGAACAGGTATAAAAGCAGTGACCTATCATTGACATAGCTAAGACAGGGATTATGCTGGAGTCTAGAGTCATTGTTCTGAGCCCCTACTGAGGCTCAGAACAATGACTCTAGAGTATAGTTCTGGTTTGGAAATTTTTCTTGTATTCTTTGCTGTATTGCTGACTGAAGCACTTGTAAGACCATAGACTTAATTAAAAAAAAAAGATCATATTTACAATACATTCAGAGTATAGTTATGTGATGTTTAAGGAAAAATATTATAAGTATGTATTTCATATTCCTCATCTCAGGAAACTATAGAACAGATGGATGAGTTTTTAAAATTAAATATCTTCAGGGCTATATGTTTTTAAGCTGAATTTTAGATACAGTGGAGCTACCACTGACTTTTTAATATTGCCCTTAAACTATTTATTCAGTAGTATTTGAATTTGATTATTTAAATTTGGCAACTGTGGTTGCCTGCAAAGGTTGTGTTGTTGGGATATAATTCATAAATTTAAATGAAGATGGAGCATATTGAAATCATTTTATATACCTTAAATATTAGGATAGTTGGGGTTATAATGTTTTCTTCCTAATTGCATATTGTTTCGTAATAAAGCTCAAGAGATGATACAGGATTTTATGAAAATATTAAAAATAATTCTTTCCTATGAAATATAGAAGTGACTGGTAAGATACCTTGAAATTGAAATTATGAAAGGAATTGCAGTCAACCTATATGAACCATCTAAGTGCTTGAGCTCCTAGATTAAAGTAGAGCAGCAGTAAAATAAAAAATGGATCATTTCCTTTCCCCACTCATGTCCCAATCACTACATGCAACCAATTTCAATTTTTTAATTGTTAGCTCTTTCAATAGTTACCACCATAATTCTAATAAAAGTAGATACATATTTCCCATGTTATGAAATTGATATTGGATATATTGACTCCTGACTGTGAAAAATGAGGAATTCAGTTCACCTAAACTAAGTTCTATCCTTCTTCACTATCTTGAGTTTCCAGTTTTGACAAATTACTTTTAATAGTCCAGTATTTAAATTCATATCATTAAATTGTATACTTATATTTGACTCATCAATTCTAGATAGTACCTTTTAATTTCTTACCCTGCTATATGAGGAAGTCACCATAACTTTGCTTTCAGTTACTTTCAATTACTATCCTCTACCCCCAAATTCTTTTATGTGTTGCATTACTTTTATATTTTCAGGGTTTATAATATATGCATTTGATTTGGTCATTATTTTATACAGATAAAACCTAAATTGTAATGTGGAAGAAAATGGGATATTATTTTGTAGCTACATTTTATGTAAAACCAAGTAGTCTTTGTGCCTATAGAGTAGTAATTGAACTATTTTATTAAATTTTGTGTCACTGGAAGGGCAATATTCAAAATATCATAGTCAAAGAGATTTTATTTTTATATAGTCGATCAAATTTTCAAAGTCTTACCTTGAGTTAGTTCGTTTTGTATGTGTATGGATTTTCTGCCCCCCACCCCCATTATCATTAGTTATTCTTGTCAGCCAAAAAAGAAACTTGGTTATCTCATCATCAAGAGCATCCCTATTTTGTATATCACACATTTTGTTTAATAGAATCTACTTTCTCTTGAAAACATTTCAGTTAGCCCTTAACTTTATCTTCTCTTCATTACAGTACATATCTTTCCTTAAGTCCAAGCATTTCCATTGTTTATCTTGATTTTCCTCTTTGGTTTTCTCCAAATATCTAGAGATTTTTGGTAAATCATTCATATTTTAAAATATATCACATTATTGATAAATACCATTAGCTTGTAAAAAGATTTGGGGTAACTGTTATATATGATTAATGAGAAACCTCTCAGACTTCACCAAGTGTTAAAATAAAGAAAATTTGACAGTTGAGTTAAGGAATTTACTGTCCTGCACTTAATATACTTCTTTCCTTGAACATTCCCTTAGCTGTATACACAAAACATGCAGGATAGCAACTGATTGGTCCAGAAGTTCCAAAGGGAGTATATCACATAGTAACTCTTGTTAATGACCTTCAGCCTTCTCATTTTATCATTTTCATAAGGCTTTCCAGTACCCAGTATTTTCCAAAAACCTTTAATTTATGTTATCCCATTTTAACTTTTTATCTAATCTTTCAAGCAGAATGAGCAGAAATAATTATTAAATTTTACACATTAAGAAGTTAAATCTCAGCTTAAGTAACTTTACCAAGATCTTAAAGTGATGCATCCAGAGATTCAGATACTCTGCATCCAAGTCAAATGAATAAGAAGTATTTGTTGATGGATAAATGAAATTATCTCTTTGTTAGGTTTGTGGACTTTACCTTTGCAAGGAAGAGAAGTTAAGCTAGTTAACTACTCTTTGCTTGGTTAGCAATTACTTCTGAATTTATTTGAAGTCAAAAAAATAGAGAATGTAAGACCTTGGGTTGTTTAGTACAAATAAAAATGTTTTCCCTGTTTTACTGATGATCAAAGACATAAATTATCTTGCATTCCTGACATGGTTATAGCAAAACATCTGCTTGTGGTTTATGAACCAACAAAGCATACAAACACTTTAGGAATGAATTAAATGTGCAATAAAAATGGAAAAGATAGACATCATAAGTTAACTATAATAACATATTTGAATTCAAGGACAGGGTTAGGACAAAAGCTTATTTGAAACATAGGAAATGTTAGCTTGGTAAATTGAAAGTGAAACAAAACTATCATTTTTAAAAAACATTTTGCAAATATTTTTATGCTCCCAATGTTGTAATAGGGAAAATTGCTTAGGAATAAATCCAGATGATTACAGCTCAATTATGTTAAGAAAATAAAACAACCATTTGGATTTAACATTATATAAAAATCTGTTTCTTCACTAACAAAAAAATGTAAACATGTAGGTGCTAAGAATTGGTCATTAAACAGTAAATATATTAGGATTTAAAGCAATGTTCTTTACTTTCAGAAGTACATGGAAAAATATTGAGAAATTTTCAAAAGCATTCTATGAAAACATTTTCTGTGCTATATTAATATATATACATATATATTTAACAAATATAATTATATAATTAGGAATTTAATACTATATAGACACAATAATATTATGTTTTATTAATTTGTTTTATTTTCTCTGGTTGACTCTTTTAGTATGTTTATCTCTCCTTAGAGTATTATAATATTAGCATACTATAAATACTAGAATATTAGCATGTGAAAATAATAGGTCGTTTCTAAAAGTAAGGTCTTATTATCTTCACTTCCCAAACTTCACTACTTTCTTTATATTTTACCCCGTTTTTCCAAAGAAAATATCTTGCAGTGTTCACATCTAAATGGTGACATTTTAATTTTCCTTTTAATTCTTTTATGCCATTCCCATATTTTGTGCATAAAATATTACTTTCATAATAAAAGATAAAATATTTCCTAATAACCTTAAGGGGAGATTATCTTATTAAAAATTAACATTATGCAACTAGTCATTCAATCAATATTTATGCAGAGTTTCCCTTGCTTTAGGAACTCTTAGGCACTAATACTGTGAGTTTGACTTAGTGTTTGTTAGTAAAAACAGGCAAATAAAGAGGCGATTAAAATATTGAAAGATATGCACATTTTTAATCTACACATGCGATACTGTTCTGACTACAACTGAAGAAATGTATTAGTGGAGGAAGTGATGTCTAACCAGATGCCTGAAAATGAGTTAGAGATCAATGAAATTATTGAGAGAATGAGTTTCCAGGTTCAGGTTGCATTTATGAGAACTTGATTCAAGAAAAAGCCCGACTTCTTTAAGGAATCACTAGTATTCCTGAAGGCTGGCCCATAGAAAGGTAGGTGGTTGTGGGGGAAGTAAAAAGTAGGCAAAACTAGCCGTGCGCCATCCACAGGCCTACGACATGGGAAGGCCGAAAGGCTGCCAGCTCTGGAGAGCCAGCGTCTTGGGCCCGGCGGCCCCAGGAGGCGACCGGAAGTGCCCGCGTGCCTCCCGGAAGCTCCGGCCCTGTACTGAGTGCCAGAGGAGGGAGGCCTGGCGGGGTGCTGCGGGGAGAGCTTAGGAGCCTTACTGGGTCCCCCGGTGCGCTCAGGTTGCCTCCGTGCACCGGTCAAGAGGCAGGTGCGCGAGGCCCGGGAGCGTTTCCGGCCAGGCGAGGAAGACCCACTATGTGAGGAAGCTTCACTAAAGTCTAACAGGGGGCAGGTCAGAATCCGTCATAATAAAGCCCAGAAGCTCCTGGACTTCCAAGAGTCCTTTGAAGAGCAGGCAAAAAAAAATGTGAGACAAATCAGGCTGGCCTCAGACTTCTCCAGAGAAATATCCCATGCTAGGGGATGGGGGAACAGATCCTATCAAGTCCTCAAGAAATTTATAGTCACTTAATCTGCCATTCAAATATCAAAGTAACGATTGTGAAAATGCATGAAGTCAACGTTGAAGGATGCTGAACTCAGAGAAAGAACTTAAGCAAAGAACTAGTAAACCTTGGCTAAAGGACGAAAGGACTAATGGTGAGCATTCAATACTATTAACTAAAGGATTATGGTTATAGAACAGTATATAAATGTTAACCTTGTTAGTGCAGACATGATATAATCAACAAAAGAGGGGTCTGGGTAGAGGGAGAAGGTGCAGACTTAATCTTAAGTATACCAATTTTGTCATCTTTTTTGATTTGTAAAAGGTTCAAAGCTAATAAATCATGTAGTAGAGGTATAAAAATATTTTTTAAAATAAAAAGGTTTGCATATAGAAAATAATCAACTATAGTTTGAAAAGTAGGAAAAGGTGATGGGGAAAAGTGAAAATGTATTGATTTCTTCACTGTTTATAGTATGGAGTTAATAGAAATGATTGTAGGAATTAGGTAAACTATTTAAATGTATAAAGGTAACCCCTAGAACAAAACTAAAAAGCTTCCAAATTATCTGAAGAAACTCATACAGAACACATTATGTACTGAAACATAAAAACAACCAAAGAAATAATAAAAATAGCATGTTAAATACAGTGACAGGGCCAAAAAAATAAAAAAAGATAAGGCAAGACATACAAACAAAAATCATGGTGAGTTGATTTTTTTTCTTTTTCAACTTAAAAATTTGTTTATCATTATTAAGTCACTGGGGATTATTTTTTTAAAGTTTAACAGGTTATTTAGATATTTGCATTTGAAAATATCATTCTTGCTATAAATTTCAGGAGACTGGAGACAGTAAAACCAGTTAGGCTGATAACAGTACATCAAATGAGAGAACACTGTTGTCTGTAAGGAGGGGAGATGTAAAAACACAAAGTATTTAGAGATGTTTAAAAGTTGGAAGAAACAGTAACAATTGAAAGCAGACTGGGCAGAATTCTAGTTTGAATGCTCAGTGCAATTTATTTACTTACTTAATTGTAAGCTGCTAATATGACCAATACACAGTCACCACATTAGGGGCACACAATACATTTAAAGGTGGAAGATACAGTCTTTAAAATGAGCTGCAGGACTGCAGGCGTATAGCTTTAAGGAGTGTCCTACTGGGCCAGGTCCCACAGGACATTGGTGGAGGCTTCAAAACCGCAGGTGACGGTGCTCCTCACAGTGCTGTAGTGAGAGCAGGGGCAAGAGTTTCTTTGCAACACAGCACAGGCATTGAAGCTGGGAAGCAGAGTGACTGGGTGGCAGTCAGCCTCAATCTGACACTCACTGAAGTGGCATCTGCACTAGGTTTTTATAACAGTACCCGTCTGGCTGTATTCACACCAGCCCATATCATCGCACAAATATCTGGTTTTCACTTATCACAAAACCATGTTTTTTCCTCAACTTGTTTACATTCTAATTGTGGTCAACATGTTTATAATGTGTATTGGTATTCAAGATCATTAATGTCATTTCAATACATGACAGAATGAAAGATGTCAAGAATAAGACCCAAAATTGTCATGTGGGAACTTAATTGGCTGGTGAGCCTATCACTTGATTAGAGAATGCTTCAAGCAGACTTAGAATGGGGAAAAAGGGGCCGGCTCGATAGCCCAGTGGATAGGGCGCCGGCATACCACATGGGAGGCCCCGGGTTCGATTCCCGGGGACCTCTCCTAGCGGGCAGACTGCCTTGAGAATGGCAAGCCGCCATGGGCGGGCCGGAGCCGCCGTGGGCAGGGCAAGAATCTGCCACGGACATGGCAAGAGCCTCCACGGGCAGGGCAGGTCGCCCGCGGATGGAGCACAGCCAGCCACCCGCGAACTGAAAGCCGGCCGTGAACAGACGCAGAGACCGCCCACAAGCGGGGAAAGCCGCGCCTGCGCAGATACCACTCTCGGCGCGTCGCCGCAGCGGGGGGAAGGGGAGATATGTAATAAAATAAATA